>PISX010005855.1:9655-103139 GCA_004024625.1 Mellivora capensis | reverse complement strand
AAAAGGTAAACTACCAAACAATGGTGTCACTTTTAAGTACTAGACTCCTTTTACTATATTCGTGGAAGTCAGAATGTACCACTATGAGACTAATGTTTTGTAGTCTCTTCATGTAGATGGTGGCAGAGCAGGCATAATAAATCAATAGAACAAATTGTCAGACCAGTAATGTGGCTTCTGTTGTTCTGCTTCTCATTAAATGCAGTGGCAATTGAAGAAAAGCTATTACTGCATCCAGAATTCTTAATGAGGTTTGCTACCAATTAGTTTACTGCCCAAGTATATGCTTTGACATTTGGTTAGCTAAAAACTTGGGCAACTTTTCATGTAAAAGGATATTACTACACATAAGCCTGAAATACTTAGCTCTACTAATGCTGAGCCAGTTAATAGAATAGGCACCTGCAAAATATCTCAAGAAAACATTGACCTTCAAATTCCTTCTTTCTTCTCAGTTGATGTCAGATTAATGAAGAAACCTAAAGCCAATGTTTTATTGATATCTGAACTAATGTGGTTTGCAAAAATTTTTTATTAATCTTTGCAAACCAATGTCAGGTTAAACTATTGTGCCCAGAAAATGTCAGCCTCAAAAAATTGTCTGACAAATGTGATGGAGCTTCTTTGACACATTTTCATCAAGACCCTACTCTGGTACCCTCTTCCTTTCAATCACTTCAAGGCCATGAATAAATACTGCAGCAATTTTTATTCTGTAACTAGGATTTTCATGGGGGAAATCCTGGTGCATTGGTGAGTGAAGATTTTAGTTGTATCATTGTAAAGAAAGATTTGTGATATAAAGGAAATTTTATAATATATCCCAGGAGAAAACAATCTATGGCTTATGTCACAAGATCTCAAGAAAATTCATGTTAAAAAGAATGCCAATATTTATATACAGAAGAGATTTTTGGATAGATTACTAAATAGATACCATTTTTAAAAAGAACATAAAGATACAACAGAAATACTGACTCAGCACCAAAAACCTTTTAAAACATTTAGAGAGTTTCTGAGAATTAATGCAATAAGCTACTTCTTATAAGTCAGAATAGAGTAAAACAATGCAGTATGACCTAAAGAGCACAGAATGACAGCTCTTTCTTTGTAGACTCAGGGGGAAGGACATCTAGAACCAAAAAATCTTTGCATCTTTCATGATTCTGTATGAATTAGCTTCTCATTCTCCTTTGTACATCTGGATATCATGATAATGCTAGAGACTTTACTTCCTTTTTAAAATATTTATTTATTTATTTATTTATTTATTTATTTATTATTATTTTTAAATTTTTTTCAGTGTTCCAAGATTCATTGTTTATGCACCACACCAGTGTTCCATGCAATACGTGCCCTTCTTAATACCCACCACCAGGATCACCCAATCCCCCACTCCTCCCCTCTCCCCTCCAAGACCCTCAATTTGTTTCTCAGAGTCCACAGTCTCTCATGGTTCGTCTCCCTTATAACCACAGTGACAAATTTCTCTTGCCTAACTTTAAACACATTTTTATGCCCAATTTAATTACATTTCATTATATTTTCTACTTCTGGCTTCCTTTCTTCCTTTCAGAGGAGAGGAATTTGTGTGTTGCCTCAGTCCAAATACATACCACTAAGAGAGGGAAAAAATGGAATATAAATTTTTAAAAAATAGTTTAAAATGTATGAAATGTCAGTCTGAATATTTTTTCACATTCTTGTAATCTCTTACCTCATTTCAAATCCTAAAATGTCTTATATTTCTTAGTTACAAGTTACAGTAACTGAAGTACAGAAATTTAGACTGCAATTCAAATTCAACTTAAAAATTCTGCAAAGGCGGCATTTGATCTCTTACATCTTTCAAACCGTGAAGATACATCAGCCTAAAATAACCCATGGGAATATGTGTCCTCCAGATTGTTAGTCCACGAATTGTTCATTAATAGTGTCCTATCTACTTTGTCTTCCCAGTACTGTATACTGTGCTTGTTGCATGGCAGGGCCTCGAAAATGTGTGATAAATACAAACCCCAAAGACAGCGCTTGCTAAATGCCAGACCCTTTATGGGAGTTTTACATTAAGTCAGCTGATTTAATCTTGTAATTTAAGAGAAAACAAAAGCCAGTGGGGCGTCTGGGTGGCTCAGTAGGTTAAAGCCTCTGCCTTCGGCTCAGGTCATGATTCCAGGGTCCTGGGATTGAGTCCTGCATCAGGCTCTCTGCTTAGCAGGGAGCCTGCTTCCTCCTCTCTCTCTCTCTCTCTCTCAATCTCTCTCTGCCTCCCTCTCTGCCTACTTGTGATCTCTGTTTGTCAAATAAATAAATAAAATCTTAAAAAAAAAGCCAATAAACCAAGTAAGTCATCCAAAGTCAACAGTTATTGGCAGAATTAGTATAAATGTATTAAAGTAATGCAAAATAATGCCCATCAGCTAGTTCATAATTTAATGGCTAATGAATGTATTTGGATATTTTTTACTAAGGGAACTGTTAACATCACAAAGATCCATAACAGATTTTAATAGTCAACCTAATCAATGAAAAGATAAAATACACAACAAATCACTACTTTGGAAAGCAGAATAAATACACATGTAATATAAAATCTCCTTACAAAGAAACAACAGTTTAAAAAATATGGGGAGGGATGGGTGGCTGGATGATGGACATTGGGGAGGGTATGTGCTATGGTGAGTGCTGTGAATTGTGTAAGACTGATGATTCACAGACCTGTACCCCTGGAATAAATAATACACTATGTGTTAATAAAAAAGGGTTAAAAAGTATATTGTTAACAAAACCTTAGTTTTACTGTTGAGATACGAGCATTTATGTTTTTCTAATTTAGTCCCCCTTGACAGTAGCATATTTTCACATGTTTATACATATATTCTTGTATATTTTTCACATGTATGTTATAATCATCATAGTTTGTTACCAGTCATCTACTATTTGATTTTGAGAACCTAGTTTGGAATCAATAGAATTTATGTCCCCAGTGAAAAATTTTTAGCCTACCATCAAATATCATGTGTTCATATAAATGTATTTAGGTGAATTCTGTTTAAAATAAAAAATTTAAAAGTTCTGTTTAAAATAAAAATTTAATGGATGAGGAAATGAGAAATACAAGTTTCAAGAAAATAAAATCTAAGACCAACTACAGAAGTTAGAATGGAAAAAGCTTTGTGGTATTTGAGAAAAGAAAGGATGATCCAAGATGAAAAGTTAGTTAAATTAATGTCAGATACTGCTCAGATGGAAGACAGGATAATATTGTGCTAAAGAATTATTCTTAGCTATTACATCATTAAAGCCAACTGACCACCAGGAACCTAATTACAGACAAACAAAATTGGTTTTTGTTTGTTTGTTTGTTTGTTGTTGCAAGAAGACCACATAACTAGGCATACATTGGACTGGCAGGGATTATCAGAATTTGTAAACTAAGGAATTGCTGGAACCACATGAGTCTGTGAGGAGTTACTGTTTGCTGTAGGTTTTGGATCTGATAGGTCTGAATGAACTAACACCAAAAGAGTTTGAGATTAGATATTTGTCTTGCACATCATTATTTGGTACAGTTTATCTGTTTTGTAAATCTTAGTACACTGTTGCAAGGTATGGTTTCTATTTGAATGCTCAGTTCCCTGCTCATCATCTAGCTACTAGCAGAATTGCTTTTATTTCATCAATATCAATGCAGTCAAATCCTAGAAGGGTTAAATGGAATTAATTCATGTTCTGGACTGAACTAAACTATAACTAATTATAACAATGAAAGATTTCTTTTCTTCTTGGTGACCTCCCAGCTCACAGAAGTAGTTCTATCACACTCACTTGGCACAATCCCACCATTATTGCTTGCTTTTCCTTACCTCCCACTGCTGTCCAGAACCTGCTAGACTGCCCTACCCCACTCCTACCCCATGCTGAACAAACGGTTCCATATTGGGTTTAGTCTAGTTGAACTCTAGCAAAATTAATGAAAGAGAGCATTGAATTTATTTATTCATTTTTGGAGATGTGCCTAAAAATTTACACTAGCTGACCTTCAAGCTCCATTCAGTTGAGAGTTTCTGTGATTCTTTGAAGTGGCAAAAATATGTCAGATGGATTCTTCAAGGCAAAACAGTTGTTTACCTAGTCAACAAAAATCAGAGCTTTGAGCTACTGTTGTCTTCTGTAATAATATAATGTAACAATCCACCATGATTGAAATTAAAATCAATGACTACAATCTAGTTCGTGGGCTAAAGTAAATAAGTACTATTAAAAACTGCGTGCATGATGCTAATACATTTTAGTTTTACCTAAAATTTGGAATCATAAGCATTGTTTGTGTTTAAGAGAATGTGGTAGGGAATGAGCATAAATGACATGATGAAAATAATAATGTTGTCTTCCTCCAAATGCCATTACTCACCCATAAGTAGCCAAGTGAATATTTTAACTTGAAGTTTTAGTAAAGGTTATGTATTCTTGCCCATCTATTCATATATTTAGAGTGATCTGGACATACTCTACATTTGCAAGATGTTGGCTGGGATAATCCTTAGGGTCAATGACCATAGACTTGAGAGAAAGTAACTTTCCCCAGGGTTTTCAATTCCATGATCTTGGTGTTATTAGAAACCTGGTACAGACTTGACCTCCATGAACATTTCTATCCCTGAAGTAATTATTAAGAGGAAAATTTTTTGCCCTTGCTTTTAGTGAAAAATGTGTAATTAATTTGCTCAACCAAGCAAATGAGTTCTGGACTCCACTTTCATTTTGGAGGACTTCTGCCTTCCAGCCTAGGTTACATAAACTCTAGGCTTTGTATAACTTGTCCCTGGATACCCACCATAAAAGCCTATGTGGATAATAGCTAATACATTAAAAACCTTGCTGAATGTATTATTAAATATGTTCTACTAGAATATTTGTTAATAATAGAGCAGAATCAATAAACAAAGCAAATTTTATTATAAGAAAGGATTTTTCAGCTATGCTCCTTAACTAAAAAGAGCTCTCACAAATATCAAAACTTCCTTAGTGAACTAGACCTCACCTTCACCACCTCCCAAAAAATCCAAGATGATGGAATAACGCACTTCTCATACTTACCACTTGCCAAAATAATAAATGAATTTGAGTTAAATAATTATGCACAATGCTTCTGATTAAGAAAGTACTTCCAAAAAAGAGTTACAGCCTGAATTGTGTTCTTCAAAATATATATTGAGATCCTAACCCCTATAACTTGTAAATGTGATCTTATATGGAGATTTCCAGCCATCACCACTAATGGAGAAGTAAGAAAGGATTCTACCTAGCTTCTCAGAGTGAGCACAGCCCTGCTGCCCATTTCATTTCAGACTTCTAGCTTCCAGAACTATGAGGGAATAAATTTCTATTGTTTTAAACCACCCAGTTAGTGGTACTTTGTGACCACAGCCCTAGGAAACGAGTATAACATTGTTAATTAATTTTACAATTAAATTTGCCAAAGAAAGATTAGTTTACTCTTAAGACTAAATCTATTAAAATGTAGAATGCCGAGATGTTATGTAATGAAACCAAATTAACTCACCATATTTATATGAGATGGCATTTAGAATCCTCCTACATGAATTTTCTTTAAACTAATATTTTTATGTGCAAAATATTCCTCTTAAACCTATGGGGGTTGTCCTAATTTAAACCATATATTTTCTACAACTGATATCACGGCTAGAAGTTAAGTAGATTTCAATTTTGGTGTTTCTATTTAAGACAATTTATCTGATGATACTTCTGTCATGGTCTCCAGAAACAAGGAGGTGGTTGCCCAAACACTAGGCAGCAGCACAAAAGTATGAAATCAGTATTTATTCCCATACAGCTTTTCTGAAAGTTTTTCCTAAACACAACCTGAGTTCTCTTGTTTCTCTACAGCGAATATAGATGCTGCCCTCTAAATAATGACTCTGTTGCAAAGTGATGATGACATTTCTTGAGAATTATGTTTAACAGTAATGAGAACAGCATTACTGATGATGGTGTTCAACTTATTTTTTAAAAAGGCTCTTATTTTGGAAAATAAGATCACTGCTTTATGATTTTCTTGTGCATGTGTAGAAGTCCAAAACTATCCTAATACATATTGCTTTTCTTTCTGTTTAATCCTCTGTCACTTGCGTCCAAATATCACATTAAATTCATTGCTGTGCTATGGAAGAATGACAATTATAGAAATGCTAAGCAGTAGATTAAAAAAGTCACAGTGCTAAATCTCTACTGGTACATAGACTTCCTCTCTCTCTCTCTCTATTTTATTTATTTTTTTTTTTTTCTGTAGGAAACTCTAAATGTCTCTCCTGGAAGAAAAACAAAATGCATTAGATTTGAAAAAGAATGCCATGTTTTTAGACAATCTGTTTAATAATATATATTTGGTTTGGGAGAAATTTCAATTCCTAAAACCTCTCTCTGTTTTTACCAGCAACTGTGGCTTTCAATATGTATTAGTTATTAGCCAGATTAGCACCAAGTCAAAGCTGCGGCTTTGTATACAATGCCCCGACAGCTCACCCTACTAACCTTTACATAGACTTACAAGTCACTGGTGCATAATAAGTATAGCCTCCACTTAATGAAGCTAGATCTTTATATTTTTAACACTCATTTGGAAAACCAATTAACTCTGGCTCTATTGAACAAATTGAACAGGAAATAAATCAAGTGTTAAAACATTGGTGACGAGCCAGAGTTTCTATAATTAGGGGGCTGATATGCTCAGGGTTGTTTATGTGTAGTTCTCTACTTTGAAAACTTCCACATATTAATGGCATTATTATTATAATTATTTTTAACATATTTTCCCCATCCCCCATCTCAAAACCCAGAGGCCTGAATCACAGGGGAGAATTTCCGAGAACACCACACAATTTACGATGGCAATTTCACCTGCTATTTCATGTTCTTCTTGCCAAGATACTATCTACTGTGATAAATAACATGCAATGCAGCTCTATGGTTCTTCACATCATTTCCAACTCAGAAAGGACATTTTACTGCCAGGTTTTAAAAAAGACCTTCCCATTGATAAAATTAGGATATTGGGCTGGGGAGTCATGATGAAGTAAAAGAAAGGAACAGCAGGCATCAGGGAAGAGGAAAGGATGAAAGAAACAAGGATGTTAGGGACACTTAAGAGGTTATTAAAAGTTGTTACAATAGTATAAGCTGATGAAAAGAGGGAGTGACTAGAAAGAGAAGTGGAAGCTCCAACAGTATGAAGCTGGGAATGTGAACTCTGTGTATGGCTCCTTGAAAGACCAAGGAACCAGGACCTAGTGGATAGAAGACCCATCTGGATTTGGTTTGGGCTGGAGAGATTTTATATGTTTTTTTTGGGGGGGGGTCTAGATGAAATATACCTTATCTACTTTACTTTGCTGTTGTTCCATTATCACTAGACAGTTTTGGATAATGGAAAATGGAAATGGTACAAAGTTCATTGGAAATGTGTGCCTCCTTTTGTAAATTGCTAAATTGATGGTTCGTATTATACTCATCTATTTCTTGTGGGTTTGGTTAGCACACCAATCTTTCAGAACCTGCTAAGTGTAGAAAGACATTAAAATTAAGTATCTAGACCCACAAAGTGAAAAAAGGTGAAAAGATTACACCACCCAGACTTGTCTCCCTTCAACAATTTATTGTTAATGCAATTGTTGTCTAGGATAATGTACCAGTAGGAAAATGCACAAACTTATATATGCTACTGTGAATTGCTTTACTGATTTGGGAAAATCTATAATATCCTCAATAGTAACCTTAGAACATAATTGAATTAGCTACATCCTCTAACTTTCTTCTCTCTCAATTTTACCCACATCTTTTTCATTTAAACATGTTTATTTTAGGTGTAATATTTTAACATTTGAGAAACCTTTAGCCCTTTTTTAAGCAGGCAGTATTTAATTTGGAAAATATAAAATAATCATTTCATCATTCAAATGCTCTTAGGGCAACAAATGTGACCAATGAGTCCAAAAGAGCATGAAGTAATGAGGGATTGAGGGCAGAGTATTTTCCCACCAGTTTTAATGGATAATATAAATTTAAAATTTTATTAATTTCATCAAAATATTGTATAGTAAATGTAACTTAAGGAATAAAACAAAATTCTGGAGCTCACTTTGCCCTGCTGTGATTCCCACCCTCCCTCTTCTTTCTGAGAGATATAACCCAAATTCTGGGCTTCATATGTCTTTCTCTGCCCATGATTTTATGCTAGATACAGAGATATCTATAAATAATAGCTACATTGTGTTTTCAAAATTTTGTTTCTTGTTTTATTGATTAGTAACTGAAGTCACTGCTTTTCCCAAGATTAAATGAGATCTACAAATATTCTTCTGTCTTCCAAATAGGACTTTACAATAAATTTGATTCCTGCATATAGATAGTGCTTTTGGTATTAGGGAAAGCACTTCTCTAGAACTTAGGTGAAGAAATACAGGAAAATTTTAAAAAAATTTAAAAAAAAAAAAAAAGAACATGAGAAAATTGACCACTTTCTGAAAGTTAAGACGTGTGGAGAAGTGAATCCAAAGCAATGGGAAGATAGACCGTGGGGGGAGGGGCCAGATCCCAGCAAGCGGTGGAGCAGTGGAGCACAAAATCAGAACTTTTAGAAGTCTGCTCCACTGAGAACATCACTCCAGAGGCTAAGCAGGGGTGGAACCCTCGTGGGGACAGTGTGGTCTCAGGTCCCAAGGGGTCACAGAAAAATCGGAGGTGTGTGAATGTGGCAGAGCTGCCAGGTATTGGAGCAGAAAAGCCAACTGCAGAGGACTGAGGAGTGAGCCTTTAGACCAGGGTTACCTTAAACCATGATCCAAGGCATAGTCGGACCACTGCTCTTTGAGCAGGGACCCCAAAAGTGGCAGATCCGGGGAGATTCACCTTCCTCTTCTGAGAGGAGCAGCGTGGCAGGGATCTGCTGGGTTTGGAGACTCCAAATGGGGCTGTGTGCCAGTGATAGAAATGCTTGGTCACAGGCTTGAGGGAGCTTGGAGTGTGGCTGGAGACAGGGAGATAGGAGTGCTTGACCCCTTTTCTCTGAGGGCATACTGAGGAGTGGGGCCCTGAGCTCTTGCCTCCTCTGGGCTGGAGATTGGGAAGCTGCCATTTTCATTCCCATCCTCCAAATTGGTAAAGAAAGTGTTTAGAGAACAAAACCTCTAAGAGCAAACCTGAGCAGGTTACTTAGCCTGTTCATTGGCAAGGGTGGTGCAGTTCGACCTCGTGCAAAGACATGTGAGAATCATGGCAACAGGCCCCTCCCACAGATCACCAAGAACATCAAGCCAAGACCAAACTCACACTGATCAAGGAGAACAGTGGAACTCAAGAGCTAGGGGAAAGCAACGCACAGAATTCATGGCTTTTCCCCCATGATCCTTTAGTCTTGCAAAGTTAATTTTTTTTCAGTTTATTGTTTTCTTATTCTATTTTTTTTAACTTTTCCTCTTTCCTATTTTAATGTTCTTTAACTAGTTTATTTTAACAATACCTTTCTAAAAAAAATATTTTTAAACCTTCATTTTATAGTCATATTTTATCCCTTCATTGTATTTAAACTTATATTTTGTATACATACAGATTTTTTTTTTTCTGAGAGATTTTGGGATACAATTTCTTCTAATACATCAAAATATACCCTAATCTAGCACATGGTTTTGTTCGAGTCTCCAGCCTAAGCATATTTCCTCCTCTTTTTTTTTTCTTTCTCCATCAAACTTATCAATTTCTTTTTTTTTTTAAGATTTTATTTATTTGTTTGACAGACAGAGATTACAAGTAGATGGAGAGGCAGGCAGAGAGAGGAAGGGAAACAGGCTCCCTGCTGAGCAGAGAGCCTGATGCGGGGCTCAATCCCAAGACCCTGGGATCATGACCTGAGGTGAAGGCAGAGGCTTTAACCCACTGAGCCACCCAGGCACCCCTATCAATTCCTTTTTTAGAATTTTTAAAAAATTTTTTAAAAATTTTCATTATTACAGTCCTATCCCTTCATTGTGTTTACCCTTATTTTTGTATATATATAAGTTTTTCTTTATTTAAAATTTTGTGAGGTGGTTTCTTCTAAGAGACCAAAATATACCCCAAATCAAGTGGGTGGCTCTATTCTATTCACTAGTCTAATATATATAATTTTTTATTTTTTATTTTTTATTTTTTTTCCCCTCTTTCTTCTCCCCCTGGTTTTGGATCTCTTCTGATTTGGTTAGCTTACATTTTTCTGGGGTCTTTGCCACCCTTTTAGTATTTTGTTCTCTTGTTCATATATTCTTATCTGGATAAAATGACAAGGCAGAAAAACTCACCACAAAAAAAGAACTAGAAGCAGTATGGACGACTAGGAACCTAATCAATATGGACATTGGTAATAAGTCAGATCTAGAGTTCAGAATGACAATTCTCAGGGTGCTAGCTGGGTTTGAAAAAGGCATGGAAAATATGAGAGAAACCCTTCCTAGAGAAATAAACTCCCTTTCTGGAGAAATAAAATAATTAAAATCTAACCAAGTTGAAATGTAAAAAAGCTATTAATGAGGTGCAATAAAAAAAATGGAGGCTCTTACTGCTAGGATAAATGAGGCAGAAGAGAGAATTAGTGATATAGAAGACCAAATGACAGAGAATAAAGAAGCTGAGTAAAAGAGAGACAAACAACTACTGGACCACAAGGATAGAATTCGAGAGATAAGTGATAACATAAAACGAAACAATATTAGAATAATTGGGATTCCAGAAGACGAAGAAAGGAGGGGGGGCAGAAGGTGAATTATAGTAGAGAATTTCCCTAAATGGCAAAGGGAAAAAGCATCAAAATCCAGGAGGCACAGATAACCCCCCTCAAAATCATTAAAAATAGGTCCACACCCCATCATCTAATAGTAAAACTAACAAGTCTCAGGGACAAAGAGAAAATCCTGAAAGTACCTCTGGACAAGAAGTCTGTAACATAAAATGGTAGAAATATTAGATTGGCTGCAGACGTATCCACAGAGACCTGGCAGGCCAGAAAGAACTGGCATGATATATTCAGAGCACTAAATGAGAAAAATAGGCAGCCAAGAATACTATATCCAGCTAGGTTATCATTGAAAATAGAAGGAGAGATAAAAAGCTTCCAGGACAAACAAAAATTAAAAAAATTTGCAAACGCCAAGCCAGCCCTACAGGAAATAGTGAAAGGGGTCCTCTAAGCAAAGAGAGAGCCTAAAAGTAGTAGACCAGAAAGGAACAGAGACAATATACAGTAACAGTCACCTTGTAGGCAATACAATGGCACTAAATTCATATCTCTCAATAGTTACCCTGAATGTAAATGGGCTAAATGTCCCAATCAAAAGACACATGGTATCAGAATGGATTAAAAACAAAAAACAAAACAAAACAAAACAAAACAAAACCATCAATATGCTGTCTACAAGAAACTCATTTTAGACCCAAAGACACCTCCAGATTAAAGTAAGGGGGTGGAAAACAATTTACCATGCTAATGGACATCAAAAGAAAGCTGGGATGGCAATCTTTATATCAGATAAATTAGATTTTAAGCCAAAGGCCATAATCAGAGATGAGGAAGGACACGATATCATACTTAAAGGGTCTGTCCAACAACAAGATCTAACAATTTTAAATAACATGCCCCTAACATGGGAGCAGTCAACTATATAAACCAATTAACAACAAAATCAAAGAAACATATCGACATTAATACAATAAAGTAGGGACTTTAACACTCCCTCACTGAAATGGACAGATCATCCAAGCAAAAGATCACCAAGGAAATAAAGGCCTTAAATGACACACTGGACCAGACGGACATTACAGATATATTCAGAACATTCCATTCGAAAGCAACAGAATACACATTCTTCTCTAGTGCCCATGGAACATTCTCCAGAATATATCACATCCTGGGTCACAAGTCAGGTCTCAACTGGTACCAAAAGATTGGATCAATCCTTGCATATTTTCAGACCACAATGCTCTGAAACTAGAACTCAATCACAAGAGGAAAGTTGGAAAGAACTCAAATACATGGAGGCTAAAGTGCATCCTACTAAAGAATGAATAGGTCAACCAGGAAATTAAAGAAGAATTGAAAAAATTAATGGAAATTAATAAAAATGAAAACAAAACTGTTCAAAATCTTTGGGACACAGCAAAGGTGGTCCTGAGAGGAAAGTACATAGCGATACAAGACTTTCTCAAGAAACAAGAAAGGTCTCAAACATACAACCTAACTCGACACCTAAAGGAGCTGGAGAAAGAACAAGAAAGAAAGCCTAAATTGAGCAGGAGAAGAGAAATAATAAAGATCAGAGCAGAAATCAATGAAGTAGAAACCAAAAAGAAAAAAAAAAAAAAACCAATAGAACAGATCAACAAAACTAGGAGCTCATTCTTTGAAAGAATTAATAAGATTGATAAACCCCTGGCCAGACTTATCAAAAAGAAAAGGACCCAAATAAATAAAATCATGAATTAAAAAGGAGAGATCACAACCAACAACAAAGAAACACAATTATAAGAACATATTATGATCAACTATATGCCAGCAAATTTGACAATCTGGAAGAAATGGATGCGTTCTTAGAGATGTATAAACTACCAAAACTGAACCAGGAAGAAAGAGACAACCTGAACAGACCTATAACCAGTAATGAGATTAAAGCAGTCATCAAAAATCTCCCAACAAACAAGTACCCAGGGCCAGACGGCTCCCCAGATGAATTCTACCAAACATTTAAAGAATTAATTCCTATTCCCCTGAAACTGTTCCAAAAATTAGAAATGGAAGGAAAACTTCCAAACTCATTGTAGGAGGCCAGCATTACTTTGATCCTAAAAGCTGACAAAGACCCCACCAAAAAGGAGAATTACAGACCAATATCCTTGATGAACACAGATGTGAAAAGTCTCACCAACATACTAGCCAATAGGATCCAACAGTACATTAAAAGGATTATTCACCACGACCAAGTGGGATTTGTTCCTGGGCTGTAATTTTGGTTTAATATCCACAAATCAATCAATGTGATACAATACATTAGTAAAAGAAAGAACAAGAACTATATGATACTCTCAATAGATGCTGAAAAAGCTTTTGACAAAAAACAGCATGCTTTCTTGATCAAAACTCTTCAAAGTGTAGGGATAGAGAGTACATACCTCAATATCATCAAAGCCATCTAAGAACAACCCACAGTGAATAACATTCTCAATGGGGAAAAACTGAGAGCTTTTCCCCTAAGGTCAGGAACACAGCAGGGATGTCCACTATCACCACAGCTATTCAACATTGTACCCTAGCCTCAGCAATCAGACAACAAAAGAAATTAAAGGCATCCAAATCAGCAAAGCAGAAGTCAAACTCTCATTCTTTGCAGATATGATACTTTCTGTGGAAAACCCAAAAGACTCCATTCCAAAACTGCTAGAACTCCTACAGGAATTCAGTTAAGTGTCAGGATATAAAATCAATGCATAGAAAACAGTTGCATTTCTATACACCAACAACAAGACAGAAGAAAGACAAATTAAGGAGTCAATCCCATTTACAATTGCACCCAAAACCATAAGATACCTAGGAATAAACCTAACCAAAGAGGCAAAGAATCTGTACTCAGAAAACTATAAAGTACTCATGAAAGAAATTGCAGAAGACACAAAGAAATGGAAAAACATTCCATGCTCATGGATTGGAAGAACAAATATTGTGAAAATGTCTATGCTACATAAAGCAATCTACACGTTTAATGCAATCCCTATCAAAATACCATCAATTTTTTTCAAGGAAATGGAATAAATAATCCTAAAATTTATATGCAACCAGATAAGACCTTGAATAGCCAGAGGAATGTTGAAAAAGAAAGCCAAAGTTGGTGGCATCACAATTCCAGACTTCAAGCTCTATTACAAAGCTGTCATCATCAAGACAGTATGGTACTGGCACAAAAACAGACACATAGATCAATGGAACAGAATGGAGAGCCCAGAAATAGACCCTCAACTCTATAGCGAACTAATCTTTGACAAAGCAGGAAAGAATCTCCAATGGAAAAAAGACAGTCTTTTCAACAAATGGTGTTGGGAAAATTGGACAGCCACATGCAGAAGAATGAAACTGAACCATTTCCTTACACCACACTCAAAAATAGGCTCCAAATCAATGAAAGACCTCAATGTGAGACAGCAATCTATCAAAGTCCTTGAGGAGAACATAGGCAGCGACCTCTTCGACCTCAGCCACAGCAACTTCTTCCTAGAAACATCACCAAAGGCAAGGGAAGCAAAGGCAAAAATGAACTATTGGGACTTCATCAAGATCAAAAGCTTTTGCACAGCAAAGGAAACAGTCAACAAAATCAAAAGACAACGGACAAAATGGGAGAAGATATTTGCAAATGGCATATCAGATAAAGGGCTAGTATCCAAAATCAATAAAGAACTTATCAATCTCAACACCGAAAGAAAGACTAATCCAATTGAGAAATGGGCAGAGGACATGAACAGACAGTTCTGCAAAGAAGACATTCAGATGGCCAACAGACACTTGAAAAAGTGCTCCACATCACTCAGCATCAGCGAAATACAAGTCAAAACCACAATGAGATACCACCTCACACCAGTCAGAATGGCTAAAATTAACAAGTCAGGAAATGACAAATGCTGGTGAGGGTGTGGAGGAAGGGGAACCCTCCTACACTGTTGGTGGGAATGCAAGCTGGTGCAACCGCTCTGGAAAACAGCATGGAGGTTCCTTAAAGAGCTGAAAATAGAGAGCTACACTACGACCCAGCAATAGCACTGCTGGGTATTTACCCTAAAGATACGAATGTCGTGATCCAAAGGGGCACGTGCACCCGAATGTTTATAGCAGTAATGTCCACAATAGCCAAACCATGGAAAGAACCTAGATGTCCATCAACAGATGAATGGATAAAGAAGAAGTGGTAAATATATACAATGGAATACCATGCAGCCATCAAAAGAAATGAAATCTTGCCATTTGTAATGATGTGGATGGAACTAGAGGGTATTATGCTGAGTGAAATAAAAATAAGTCAATCAGAGAAAGATAATTATTATATGAGCTCCCTTGTATGAACAATTTGAGAGGCAGAGTCGGAGGTTTGGGGTGTAGGGAAGGAAAAAATGAAACAAGATAGGATCAGGAGGGAGACAAAACATAAGAGACTCTTAATCTCAGAAAACAAACTGAGAGTTGCTGGGGGGGGAGAAAGTATGGAGAGGGTGGTTGGGTTATGGACACTGGGGAGGGTATATGCTATGGTGATTTCTGTGAAGTGTGTAAGCATGATGATTCACAGACCTGTACCCCTGGGTCAAATAATACATTAAATGTTAATAAAAATAATAATAAATAAAAACTTAAAAAATGAACATGAAAATCATATGAAGTTAGGAGATATGAGGGAAGCTATCCTAAGGACCTATCTTTCAATAGACCTACTGGTGAGGAGGAGATGGCCAAACCAAGACCTGGGATTTAGCAATCCTGCTTAAGGAAGCAGCAGGTAGCAAAGTCCTGAAGAATGAACAAATGTGAGAATTTCAGCAAACATAAAGCATCTCCAAACTCTCTCTCAAGTACATTCCATTTTATCATTTATTTTCAGGTGAGCCACAGGAAAGTACACTAACTTGTCCCAGCTAGAAAGCAGTAAAGCTTAGATGCAAAACTAGATAACCTGTTTCCAGAAATTTGTTCTCAACACATACACAGCTAATTGGCTGAACAAACATGACAATTAATGAAGGTGTGCTAGGAAAAGTAGCAAGAGGCCTTGGTTTCCTGTGAAAAGTACTTACATTGGTTCACTTGTTTGTTTGTCAAGTAACAGTGGGTTGAAGAGTTGTGAGCAGTTGAGTGACCGTTGATTTATACTTGAGAATTCCTGCTGCTGGGGGAAGAATGGGTTATCCACAGTTGACTGGAGGAGGTTAGGAGTGTAAGCCATTAGGAGACTTTCATTCTCCTAATGATTCTAGGCAAGAGATGATGAAGGCTCAGCTCAGCCCATACTGTGGATGGGAGGTTCAGGATGCGTTTTTAAGTATAATCAACAGAGCTTTCTGAGAGATTTGATATGGAAAGTGGAAAAAAAATGGGAAATATAGGATGACTCTACATTTTTTGCTTGAGTAATGGGTGAATGTAGGTACTATAAGGAAGATGAAGAATGCTGGATGCAGGATGGTTTTGACAGGGCCTGAGGTAATAGAACAGAAACTCTGTTTTAGAACTATTTTAAGCAGGAAGTTAGATTAACATATCTCTATCTTGGGGAGTTTAATTCTGGAAAATCAATTTAGGTTTGTTGAAACATGAAGTATTTAGAGAGTAAAACAAATCCATGCTTCCTGTCTGGAATAATTTTGCCCTTAGGGACTCTCTGGCAGTCACATCCGTATCAGTAACTGTTCTGATGGAAATTTGTATATCACAAACTTTTACAGCCCACTTTTCCAGAAGGGATCTCATTTCTTATGGCCTCTTCTGTGCATGTGCAACACATTTAATAACAGTGTTTACTAGGGCTGTGGTTTTTCATAACAGTTTTTGGAGACAAGTTAAATGGCATTAAACACTCCGTAGCTGGTGGGAAGCAAAGCCTGCACCTGCGCTGCCATGTTTATATGCTGTCCTTCTTCTAAAGTTTGCAATATATCCCTTGATGGGGCCAAAGAGATTCCTCGTCATTGTGTAATAATTTGAGTAAGGATTGGGATATCTGTATACACTGACTACTTGAGCTGACGAAATCTGGGTTAAACCTGGTAATATTATTATTTCTTTTCCCTTGGTTTCCTAAGATTAAGCAGATCTTAATATAGAGACCTCTATATTTCTCTATATATAGAGAAATATAGAGACCTCTATATTTCCTTATCAGTTAAACACGTTCACCCCTCAGGAACTCAAATCATTTCTGTCTTGCAGTATTTGGCTTTCAGTTCTCCCTGACTTCAGAGTTTTTGAAAATGTCTTTTGTGTACCACCTTTGTCATAATGTACTGAGACACTATTTTAACAGCATAAAAATCTGGGATCCATCTGGTAACTTATCAGTGCTAACAGGCAGGCATCCATGAACTAAAATACTGAAAGCAATACAAAAAGTAAGATGACACTTCTAAGATCACGTATCTGTGTTGAATGTGAAAGTTTTATTCACAGCTTCCTCTTTTCATCTCTCCTTGTTATCTTCCTTCTATACTTTTACAGGTTGCTACAATGATGAGAGGTAGAAGCTCATTTTACTACCGCAGTGAGTTTATTTTTCCACTTAAAAGCTTTACAAAATAAATTCCTTTTAGTGAGATGTTGGGTGTCCTATAGACTGCTTCCATTACTGGCAGATATCATATTACTGTTTTTTTCTCTTTCTATCAGGGCACTCTCTTCATCTTTATATAACTCTTGAACCATACTGTGCCACTCCTAGTGACCAAGAAAGGGGATTCCTGGTACAGTAATAATTCAGTAAAGTCCAGAATTGATAGGTGTCTAGAGCAGTCTAAGGTTTGAACCTGCTAGGATGCTCACCCCAGATATAACTTTCTTCAATTATATAGAAGACACAGTTGGTCCACTGTGTGAAACTTCTCAAAGAATTTTCAGGAATTCCCTTTAATGTTTTTATTATTTGAGGTGTTTTCTTATTTTCTCTTTTCTTAAAATATCCTCAAACCTAAGATGACTTTATTGAGTTAAAGGACTTCAGTAACTGTTTCTATGGATAAATTCTAATTGTATGATCCCAAACTAGATTTTTCTGATGAACTTTGGACCTGTATTCCCCACTGCCCATTAGTTACCTTTTTTTGGCTGACCCGCTGGCTCCTCCAAGTCAGTCTACCTAAAACTGAGTTCATCTGCTTCCACCATATTTGTTCTTCATCCTGTCTAGCCTATGTCAATAAATTATACCAATGTTTATCCAGTTTCCAAAGTCAGAAAGCTAGGCGTCATCCTTGAACCATCTGTCCTCCTCCTTTCCCATATCTGCTTGACTGTTGAATCCCATCAGATTTATCCTCTAAATGTCTCTTGAATGTCTCCACTTATCTTCATCCCCAGTACCAGTTGCCTTATAGTAGATCAGCGTTTTCTCTCACTTTGATCAGTATGTCAGGCTCTTAATATGGTCCTCTCCCTCCCTCACACCCATCTTCTCTTCCTTTCACCAATTCTCCTTACAAAAGTCAGAAGTCTCTCCAAAATATTTACAACCCTTTAATGGTTTTACATTTCTCTCAGGATAGATGTCTAACTTCCTAAAATACCCTAAAAATTTATTATTTACATAGCCTCGGGTTATCTCTCTAGGCTAACCTATTTCTGCTCCATACTCTTGCTTTTCTGTTCAATTCTGTGAGTGTACCAGGTCAGCAATGTGGTCTCACAGAGGAGCTCTCTCCTCTCAGACTCTAATCTTCCTTCTCCAAGCTGTTACTTGGGCTTGAATCCCAACCAACAATATCCTGTGTTTCCCATCCCTTCAAAGAGAACTCTGTTTTTCTTTTCTCTGGTATCCATGATAGCCTGTATTATTTCCAATGGAATCCTTAAAACAGTCTACTATAATTAGCTGCTTTTAAAACTGTGTTCCACCAGTTGGTTAGCTCCTTGAGCATAGATGCCATTCCCATGTATGTATGTACATATTTTTCACTGTTGAATCTCTAGTACCTTATACAATACCTAGATTAACATATAAGTGCTGAATAATGAATGATGTGGTAATTCTGATAGATGTTGTCTGCCCAGTTTACTGAGTTGAGGTAGATTCCAAGCCCCTAAGGTCTCAATAAGAAAAGAACCACGAGGATGGATTAGCCATGTCTGCTACAGTCAAGAAGTGCCATACACTCTACTGTTGCTATACCACAGCTCTTCCTAAGGGTTCCCTCCAGCTCTTTAGGGAGAAGAAATTAGGAATGAATATGGGAATCTTTCATAAGAGTCTATATAATTTTTTTATTAAGTTAAAATATTTTAAAATATTAAGTTCTGTCCTGATAAAGCATGTGAGTTCAGTCTTTCACAACATGTCACTGCTATTCTTCCTAAAATTCTCATTTAAAGAAGCCCTTTCTAGATGTGGAGATTGGATGGAACTTATAGAAGATAGCCCAGTGCCCCAAGTGAGCAAATTCAGAAACAAAGTATCTTCCACAATGCTGTCCTGACAGAGGTTATTTCTCTCAGAATGTGATCACATTGCAAGCAGACTAGTTTAATGGTATCAATGGTATAACAACATCAAAGTGGTTTCCCATTATTTATTTTCCTCACTATCAGGAGATACCTAGAAATAGTTACTTCCTTACAGCATAGTTTGTCTTTGGAGTATTTATGTGTGTTTTGGATGACTTTGTGTTGGAAGTAAAGGCTGCTCAAATTTATGGTTTTCAAAAATGTGTGGCTTCCACAAAATCTGGAGATAACAAAATAAAAACTGGGAAACTAGGGACCACTAAAACATGTATATGGGTCTCTTAATGAAGAAATAGTGCCTGAAATAACACACTCCAAAATATTGGATCTTTAATCCAAGTTAAATCATGTAAAAATGTTGACTATTACTGACCCTTTCTTAATTTGGTGATAAGAAAATGCACTTAGTTTTATCTTCAGCATATCCCTAGAAGATAGTTTTTTCCCCCCTTGTTTTGATAATACAAGAGATACATGACTAAAAATTCAAAGAGTATTTTGAGAGCATCGAGCACCTGGGTTTATGGCCAAGAAAGCTCTGAGCTGAATAAAACTTGTGCTCCTATTTCATACATCTTGTCTAGTCAACATTTACTGAAAGCACAGACTCTACTTTGTACAAGGATCTGAGCACCGGAAGACACACATTTTAGAACTGCCACTTTCAAATACATCAGGAAAATTAAGGTACCCTGAAAATTCATACAACACACATAACTAGGAGTTTAACTTTCAATAAGACATCAAATCATTTGCTTGTTTTAGGTGATGCTATGATGTGGTCTGGGTTCAGTTGTTAGATTGTCTGCAAATGACTGCCAGACCTTTACTGGAAAACTCAGCTCCCTAAAAATAAAATTTACTATATATTTGACAAATGAGAGTAGTGCATAATTATAGTCCTGTCATTCAAAGGCTGACTGTCCACTTTACCAGTATTAAAACTAGGTAGATTTATTGTGCTGGGGTGTTTAAATTCTATAATTTCACAGCTCTTCTCTGGAAAATTTTCACAGAGACTCATCTTTTTATTACAAATTTAATTCAGTATTCACTTTAATATTCATTTTATTTTAGTTGAAATCAGGGGATAAATTATTTCATTAGCCAAAAGCATTTGGAAAAGGATATAATTTAGGTTCTGAAAATGGAATTCATTTATGTGAAAAGGCTATTTTTATAAAAGTTATTGAGGTCTTTAAAAACTATATTTGTCAAAGAATTATCATCTGACAGTTTGTGCATTTTCTTTCTTAGGAAAGTAAGTGAATTATCAACTTAAAATAGTGTTTTCTATCCTGGGAAACACACTCCGAGTCTTTGGGATTGACAATATACATGCTAGATTTGGTTACATTAATGGCTTCCATAATTCTGCCTCTAATCTCATTTAATCCTTTAAATCTTTGGCTCTGACAAATAGCTCCCCAGTCTGTGGACACTTACACCCAAATTATCTCAAATGGTGTTTGCAGTAGCTTTGACTGTGAGTAGAAAATGCATTTTCTCTAAAGGTCTTCCCAACAAGTTAAGATAGTTGAGTGGGTTGTGAGAATTCACGGGCAAAAAAACTACCACCTCTGATCTGTTGACGTGGTCACCATTTACAATTTATCTGTACTGGGAATGTGGTCATGGAACAAGTCCCCCACAAAAGAGTAGAAGCTCAGAGGATGGTCATTGAGCCCAAGAGCCTCAGTTCAGATGTGTGAACTAGGGGGCAAGCCACTTCGCTTTTTTTGCTTTTGGCTTCCTCACACACTGAATGAGGATGAAGAGAATAGAGTCTACTTCATATCACTATGTGAGGGTAAAATTAAATTGGTATTTGCAGAAATTTTTAAAGCCACACATGCCACACAGTAAGCACTATAAAATCAATTATTAAGTAACATTTTTAAGAAACACTGCTAGATTAGGCTGTCACCACTTGAAAGATTTCTTTCCCTTCCAAAAATAAGAGACGGGGCATCCTTACCCTGACAAAACAGATGTAAGAAGACCTGTGGTTGCAAATGATGGAAGGGGCTTTTCCAAATGTCCTCCTTTCCCCTAACTTATGTTCAGATGTGTGCCTGATCTTCAGAGAGAGGACTGCGGAATTTTTAGGAGTTCTGATGGTTATTTTCTGTTTGCTTTCCTCTACCTATTATTTTGCCTCACCTACTCTGCTCTGTGCCTTGGAGGCTAACCTCTACAGATTGTGTCACATAAGGTCTCTGCCACCTCCTAGCATTTTCTTTAATTAGGCCAATGGAAGGAACTGCAAGAAATTGGAGGACAGAAAGAGAAAGAGATGAGGTTTATCCTCCACGACCGTGTCCGCTCTCCTCCACTTTGACAGTGACTCCTGAGGGACACCCCCTTTCCCACTGCGTGGCTGCTTTATTCCTTAGTAGTGGAACATAGTCCCTAGTACTAGATACATAGTCCATAGTACCGCCTTCTGCTTGTGCCCTCAGGGCAGAGTTTTAAAGGCTTCCTGCTGTCACTAGGCTCTGGCTGCTTTACCATTCCTACCTGAAACAGTCCTTTCATTGACTCTCTTGAATTACATGTGAGAGTGTTCCATCTGGTCAACGCTGGCAACCTGGCCCATACAGGTAGGATTCATTAATTAATTATAAATTTGATCTTTCTAGCCTCTCAAGAAACTCATGTTGAATTTTCAAAATAATAGGGCAATTCATTGTTTCCTAGCTGCCTTGAAAATGCTTATTTGCTAAAGAATCCGTGGTTCTCTGGAGAGATATTTGCTGTTTTTTTTGAAAAGCCTGTGTACTTTCCTTCAATGACCCTAAATCTGTAAGAACATAATTTTAGCAAGGAAGTAGTCTGGACTACATAAAAGTAAGCCAACTGTTTACTTCATTAGAAAATAGAGTACAGTCAGTTCAACAATGAATCAAATGATCGAGTACTAGAAGGAGAATATACTTCTTGGGGTTTCACAGAAGCATATTTAGAACAAACAATTTTAAGTCATAATTTTACACAGCAGTTAAACAGCATCATTAATTTACTCATTCTTTTAATAGCTAGGTGCTAGGCAGTGTCCAAAGTGCTAGATAAACAGTGGTGAACAAAACAGGCAGAGCCCCTGTCCTCAAGTTCCCACGTGGCACGGAGGTGTTACAGCACCCTGCCTGTGATCCCTTCACCCCCTTTGTGGAAGTGGGAGTATGGGTGTTGCTCTGGAGGAAAAAAGAAGACAGAAAACCCAGTTTGTTTGCTTGATCTACCAGATAGAGTAAGACACATCACACTTGCTAGGAGGATGGGATCTTTCTCTATTGAAAGAGCTAGGTAGGATGACCCTGGTTAAAAATTCCATATATGGTCAATAAATCCAGAATCTATGGATTTATGAGGCATAGTTCCCTGGAGAATGCACGTAACTTAGACAGCTCTCTTGGCTATTGTACTCATCTGCTCAGGCTGCCATAACAAAACACCATAAACCGGGTGGCTTAAACAACAGAAACGTTTTTTTCTCACAGTTCTGGAGGCTGCGGGTTCAAGATCAGGGCACCAGCACGGTAAGAGTTCCCTGAGGGTGGTGCCTTCTCACTGTGTCCTCACACAGCAGAGACAAAGAGAGCAGGCTGTCTGGTTTCTCCACTTAGAAGGCACTAATCCTGTCACGAGGAGCCCACACTTAGGACTTCATCTAAACCTAATTAACTCCCCAAAACCCCATCTCTAAATACCATCACACTCAGGGCTAGGGCTTCAATAAATGAATCTTGAGGGGACACAATTCAGTTCATAGCTGATATAAAATGGAGATATTGCCTAATTTAAATGCTCCCTATTCTGTAAGGTAATCCTGAGGACCCATCTAGAGACATCACTGATTATTCTGGGACAAGTCTGATTTGTGAAAGAAGGACCTGGAAGAAGATTCTGATGGCCCAGAACTCTGTCCTTTGCCAGAGCATCGGGAGTGCCTGTATCCTTAATGTAATCTTCGATCCAGGGATCCAATTTGGCCATCTGACCCTGCATCTAATGAGGAAGCAGGACACAGATAAACACACAGACAGCATATAAGTATAAATTTGGATAAAGGCTGTAAAGGAAAAGTGTGGGGTGTCTTACGAGACTATAAAGAGAGCACCAGATCTAGACCTGTGCGTCAACCACGGTTTCTGTGAGGAGGTGACTTCAGGGTTAACACCTGAATGTTAGGTTCAGATTAGCAAAAGAGGGGGTATAGCTCAGGGTAGAGCATTTGACTGCAGATTAGCAAAAGAGGTTACAGGTTGAGTGTGGGGGTAGGGGGTGGGGATTTGTAAATGTCTTTGAATTATTCTTTGTATGGTTAATTGTTGTCCATTTTCTTCCATTTCAATGTTAACCTAGCATTTGATAAAATATCAAGAGCTCATCATAACATGATTAAGTCACTACAAGTATTATTCATCCTCCATCTTAGCTCAAAGGTCCTCTCTTCCGTGCATCTTGTCTGTATTCCCCAGGCAGCTGGGAGGTAACTATTTCCACATTTTCGTGTGTCTCTCCACTCTGTTCTGTTCCCCACCTGCACTTCCTTGTAGCTCTGTCACAGTATTTATTGCACTGATCATCCCTGCCCACCTATGAGAGACCCTTGAGGTCAGCTGCAATCTTTTATTTATCTCTGTATGTTTTTCTTATCCTTCATTTGTCCTTATGTTTTTAACTTGTATTTGTATACCACTGTATATCTGGCATGTAAGTGACACTCCATGAATGTCTTCCAAATAAATGAATGAACCTTGTTTTGTAACTGAAAGCATTTGAAAACATTTATATTTGTTAGTATGCAATGGGTTAGGATTATTAATATATATCCTGGAAACCATTAACTGCAAGTAAACTGTTGAAAAATTAAGTCTTTGACTCCAGACTGGTCTATAGGGCTATTCTCTATTCCCTTTAAATTAACACTCATATAACACCGAGAGAAGAGAGAGAATGCTATTGAGATCGTGTGTGTGTGTGTGTGTGTGTGTGTGTGTGTATGTGTAGCTGAGACTGAGGATCCTAACTAGTTCTCTTTTTTATTGACTTTACGTAAGTAAAAGTAAATAAAATGTGTCAGGGAAAGATAAACCAAGCAGCTTAGAAATCAAAAGGATCTAATAAAAGAATATAGTAATCATATTTATTAAAATATGTATCTATAGATCTATTAAGCATAGTGGGAAACATAGTTTCATTGTAAGCAAGGCCAGAGTAAAGTACAAAATAATCTCTATAAACTCATGTACTGAATCATTTTCATGAGAGTCAACAACAATGCACCAATTTAAAATGGGAGTCATACATGATATTCAATCTTGAGTGCAGTAAGGGCAAAGATTGGACCCACCATCTGGGACTTTAGGGAGTTCAGCTAGAGTGAGAGAACAGAGGTGCGTGACTAGATGAGCCCAACTGGGATCTTACTATTCTGAATCTATTTTGAAAGAAGTTGAAAAAAAAAGACAAGTTTTTGCTGTACATATAACATCTTGAGAAGCTTGAAAGAAAAGAAATATGGGGTTTTTGCAATGTGAATCCACACTTTCCATGTCCTCTCTAGTTAAATTTTTGAAGTAGATAATATAAGAAGGTCAAGGGCATACTGATGGGGGTGGAGCCAATGTGGATTCACCTCAGCTTAGTCAGCTGTTGAGTGGTTAGTGTTGTCTTTTCCAGTTTAGGGCAAGTCCAGAGGGAAGTGCAGGAATGATGCATTGAGAGCTGTAAATTCGGGAGTTATTGTTACAGATCTTCTCTAATACCTATATAAGCCTTCTCCAAATTTATCCTTTCCAAAGTCACTGTCTATGAAAAGAAATTGGAAGGGATAACTGGTGAGAGAAAAAAAATTTTGGCAGCCTATCTGCAATTTTCCCTAAAGTGATGGAGAGAGATGGATGTTGAAATCTCCATTTATTCTTGAATTCTGCATTTCTACATCCTGTACAGAATTTATTTTTTAAAGCTTTTGATTACTCTTCCTTTCTTTTCTCATTGACAAAGAAGCTGGCAGTCCAACCTCTTCTCATTAGTCTGTCTGCTTTAACTTGGCAGCAGTATCCCTGGCTTCCCAGTGTAGGTTTAATGTCATGGCCTAGGTCCCAATTAAAGCTAGCCCGCCATTCTACCTCTGAGCCAAGGGTAAAGGAGATGTTGAAATAAATATATGCATGCTTATGGGTAGTAATATACTCTAAAGGCTTATTACTAGTCATGATAATACAATTTCAAAAATATGAGAGATGTGTATAAGTTGGAGATTTGGTAACACTTATTTCATCAAATCTAAGATGGTTATAAGATAGGCCATCATTTCATATACCACTAAGGAAGGATAAAATGCTCCCAACTAAATTCTTGACTCTAAGATGTACCTCTTTTTCAGGGATGTTAGAATGTGGAAAATTTACATCTGACAATTTGAGAAACGACGTAGTTAGATCAGATACTTTTTTTTCTTGCCATACTTAAAAGTGCACTGAATACAATGACAGGTCAGAGGCTCAGTGATTTCCTTCTTTATAAATCTGGTAAATCTCTGTTATTAGCATTAAGGCTCCTTAAGCCTTTGTATGACTTGTTCAGTAGTTTCTATACCAAAGGAATTCTTAGCCTAAAGAACCTCTAGCAATATCTTTTTGCTGTTTAAATTCTGGAAGATTATCAAATGGCTCACTTGTTATTAATATCCTATTACATTATACTATAAAAAAACGCAAATAATAAAAAAGTAACATCTATTTACACTTAATGTATCACCAACTGCACAATTTCTGAAGACAAAAGGACAAATGTGTGTGTGTTTGTGTACACTAGGATTTATAAAGTACCCTTTGATTGATTGATTGATTGATTGACTTTTGTGGTAACTTCAATTTATTCAATCATTTCTCTGTTATATAGTGAAAAGAAGGGCCATATGCACCCCAACGTTCATAGCAACAATACCCTTAGTTTTAATTTATAAAATATTATAGATTTCTACCAAATATTCCTACCATTTGTTTTCTTCATGTATACTATGATTAAAAGGAACTTTTGAAGGATGTCTTGAGATCGTAGTTAATATTTATAATATTTTTTTCCAGAGAAGAATTCCAAGCAACTGATTAACATAAGAAACCTTATGGTATAACTCAAAGGTTGGAAGCGTCCTGTATTTTTTTTGGGGTGGTGGAGGGAAGCTTCCAGTATTTTTAGGAACATAATTTATATGTTCAGTACACATTAAATGCACATAATATGGTCAATAGATTTATCTGGAATTTCTCAAATATCTTAAATCTTATAGAGATAACATATTTTTTAAAAATTCCTTATTGGCAAACACAGATGAAATTATCTAGCTATTCAAAACATGCCAGTAAAGAATAACTTAAGAAATAACTTGATTATACAATAATTTTCCAGTAATTCCATAACAATTTCCAAGGGCAATATTAATAATAAACATACTTTAAGCATAATTAGGGATAATAAGTCATTATACAAAGTGAATATATTTGTATACTAATAAAATGGAAAAGTAGTAAATGTTCTAAGTTATTTCTAAATATTATACCGAATGGATAAAAAAGTATAATGAATATATATTTCACTCAAGCCTGGCCTTAGAAAAAAGGCCACTTAAATTATGAACTATGATTTGGAGTATGGCTTGCATACCTTCTAATTTAAAAGTCTCTTCCCTCTTTTTTTTTTTGTGTGTGTGTGTGCGTGTCAAATCCTCAACTAGCTTCAAAAAAGTGTTAATAATATAATAAAATAAATAAAGGCTGCAAACTGACAGCAAGAAAACTGAATTCAGCTGCCATTTTTGCCTTGGGAAAAAGGCCTGGTTTTGTTTTCCTCAAACCAGATTATTAGAATACTTCTCTCAAAGGATTGCTAGGAGAAGCACATGAGGAAACGTTTGTTAAGAGCCTGTTTTAAGCCATTAAGTATCATGTTCAGCAACTAGCACGTTGTAAGGGATTAGGGCAGCTGGTAATAACCAAACCACTTAAGAATGGTCCAGAAGGATTGGTATCCAGTCATGATCTGACTGCCGCTGACGTGTATTTGGAATCTCAAAGGCCCGTGGGATGGGAGTCTCAAAGCCCTTTGTGTCTAAATGGGTTTGTATGATTGAATCGGAACTATTTTTGTTTTACGTCATAGCAAAGAATGTAATTCCTAAATGTTGCTGAAGATCAGACTTAGGTTTCATATTTTTATGTTTAAAATAGTTAATTGAAATTAATACTAATTTAATCTTAGCAAATAAGTTGAAAGTAAATTTTGTAAATATCTTAATAAATTATAACTAGAGCAGACTGATACACACAAGTCATAATTTGACAACTTCTTTTGGTTACAACTTTCCTAAAAAGCACCACCTCTTTTTAATTATTTCAAGGGTTTCCCAGAATAGAACTTAAAAGACAAGATAGGCAGGCTGTATAGATATCTCAGTATCTATGAAATTACAGTTTGTGGAACTATTATTGACATTGGTATGAATGATTCCTATAGCACAGAATCACAATTTTTTAGCAATGCTTTCTTGCCTGAGTGACATTTTTCACATTACCCACGTTCTTTGTCCTGGAGTGTTTTCAAAGCTTTGCTGTTGATTAAATTCTAGGCCAGGCAATTGCTAACATCTCTAAAATATAATATTTTTGAAATAGCTTTGAAAATGCTATTTCATTCACACATTCTGAAAAGAGTTTCTTTTCCTTTATAAAACCATATGTTCAGCTCCTATCATATATTCCCAATTCAAGAAACCTTCTGT
This sequence comes from Mellivora capensis, assembly GCA_004024625.1. NCBI lineage: Eukaryota > Metazoa > Chordata > Mammalia > Carnivora > Mustelidae > Mellivora > Mellivora capensis. The sequence goes on along the minus strand of PISX010005855.1, from coordinate 75,063 downwards.
CTTATGATGCGTCACATCAATCAACAAGGTGTTTATTTGGAAGACATTTGGTCGTGAGCTATAACAGTCCTTCCAGATACAAATTAAATGAAACCCCAGCATATAGTTCTCCATCATTCATCATTCGAAGTAGTTGGACAAGACAGGCTTTAATGACTTGAAAAGCTCTTCCAAGGGCAAGTGCTGTTCCAGACATTTTGGTGTGAAAAATACTACGGTTACACTGAACTTGTGCCCAGTCTCTCTCCAGCAAAATATATTTCTGGGACTTTTTGAGAAAACCTATTGAAAGAACATAATATCCCTGAGCAACTCTCAATTTCTTTAAAATTAAGAAAGAAAAAAGAACTCTGTCTCTCTCCCCTTTGTATCTCTCTTGTCCTCCCTTCCTCCTTTCCTCTGGCCATTTTTCTGTCTTTCTCACCTCCCTGTTGCCCTCTACCCTTCATTTGAACCTTTTTCAAATGACTGTTACAACCAGAGATTGGCTGAAGTCTACACACAGACATAACATAGAAAGGAACAAACATCTGATAAATAGTGATGACTTGATCTATATAGATGGGTGGATTTTCTAAATGGAAAATCATTTTATTTTCATTTTCCATGCAAACAAGACTTCACCTGTATTTCCATTGGCCTCAGGAGTATTTCTATTTTACTTTTATTTAACCATTCATACCATTTCTATACATATTACTAAACATTAATAGCATAAAAAAGAAGAGCTCTTAAGACAGAGTGAATCATGTAATGAGAACCATTTTGTGCAGCCAAGTGTATTTTCTTCATTTTTGGAACACAAAAGTTTTCTCAGTATTGTTATTTAAAAACAAAAATATGTGTTTAATCAGCATATGAAATATAAGACCCAATGAAAGTTCATAATGAAGTGAACATGTAAATGTAATCACTTAGCATCATAAAACTAATTAACAGCAGAGAGGATGAGTTTTTCCACCTTTGGTAGTTCTGATTCTGTTTTAATTTTCTTTATCATAATTACAGTAAAGAATATTCTCGGGGCACCTAGGTGGCTCAGTGGGTTAAAGCCTCTGCCTTCGGCTCAGGTCATGATCCCAGGGTCTTTGGATCAAGCCCCACATCGGGCTCTCTGCTCAGCAGGGAGCCTGCTTCCTCCTCTCTCTCTGCCTGCCTCTCTGCCTACTTGTGATCTCTGTCTGTCAAATAAATAAATAAAATCTTTAAAAAAAAATAATATTCTCAAAAGTTAATTCCTTTTGGTTTAAGGGTATCTATTGTAGTTACATTTTTTATGTGCGTTACTCTAGAAGCAAATGCAAAGATGTCACTGTGCCATCATGTTTAGGAGCTGAGAGTCATAAGGTAGAGACTTGCTTGCCTTCTCATGGTTGGTAGAGTTTACCATCCAATTCTCATTAGGAAGAGTATATAGAAAATAAGTCACGTTGGTTAAATCTTAATGCGTAGGTGACTTTTATGTTTAAAAGGATAATTCAATAGGAAAATACAATTCTATTTTATGCTTAATTATAAATTGGAGTCATATTTACTTACCATAAGATTTATTAAAACTTGCCATTGTAAATTTTTAAAATAAATATATGAATTGTTGATAGGAATGCTATTTAATTCATTTCCTCCTCCTTTCCCCCTTCCTTCCTTCATCTCGTACTCTCTCTTTCTTCCTTACTTTTTTCCAAACATTAAGCACCCACACTGAGCAAAGCAAAGGGAGGAGAAGTACGTTTATCAGTGTTTCCCTGGAATTCTTTCCTGCCAGAATGATGCCTTCCCTATCACAGATTTTACTCTTGTCAGATTTTTTAATTTGCCAACTTGATTAGGAAAGTGATAAGAGCTGAGGTTCATCATTTGAATTTTGGAGCTTTTAAGTCTGTAGAGATGCAGCCAACATCTACCGCTGACGTTCTGACTCACGCAGATGGAAGTGACAACTGCAGACTGTATCCCTTGCAGAAAGTTCCTTAAAAACACTCTTCTTATGCCTGCACAGTCATTCTCTTAAATATTTCTTATTAATGTGTTTTAATTGCAGTAGCAGTGAGGTGTAAGAAAATCATTGAGTCAGTGTCAAGGGTCCTTTACTAATCAGTTGTGTGTGAACCTCAGACACAGCTCATTAATCATAGTGTTGCATTTCTCTCTCCCGCGGCACAGAGATAGTGCCATCAGCTAGAGCCATCTCACACAGCCACTGCCAGGATCTACTGAGATAATGAATATGAAAAAGCTTTGAACAGAACAGGGTACTGTAGAAAGACAAGGACTTACTATTTTTAACATAGAACGTATGTGATGTTTTCCCAAACCCTTGAAAAAAATTTTGGTTTACTTTCCTACAATAAAAGCATATGGTATTGACATCATTTCTGGCTTCCAAAAATACAGACATAAATGTCCTGCGCTGTCACTGCATGGAACACATGCAACACTTCTAAGACAAACTCCAATAGGAACAGTTAAGATACTAAGAAAATGAAGAATATGCTGCAGCATTATGAATGAATGAATCCACTTTGAAATCTAATAACCATTATTTATTTCCTCAGCCTTCCACGCATGTATTGACAATGTGTTGTTTATTATTTTTAAACTTGGGAAAGTTTCCCAGGAGTGACAAACACTGTGAGCAATTAAATAAACTATCTACATTAAACTGCACTCCTTAGATTTTTAAGTCATAATCCTGAGGTTCATGAAGGCTTAAGTGTTACACACAAGTCACCCAACTCAGGAGGAATGTCTTCCGATTCTCAGTCTAGGTTTCCTTTTTACTATCTACCTACCACATGGAACAAGAACTGTGTAGGGCATTTATGTGTCTGATCAATAATATCAACTAGCATGATCTCTTCTTTGCCACCATTTTGTTTGACACAAAGTGGTTATTCAAGCTACTCAGGGACCCTCTTCTCCCTGTGTGGCAGTTTTGGCAGTGAATGCAAAAATTTTATTCATGTATCCCATATATTCTAGATTTCCCTTATACACAGATTCCACATAAGGCAAGTTTCACAATTTTTCCATATAAAAGACACATGCATCATTGGATGAATCTGAAAAGCTGACAAATGACGGGAAGATCAAGCAGTCTGCCCTTTTTTTTTTTTTTTTTTTTTACTTTATGAAATTTTTCATGTTTTATTATCTATCTACTCAGATAAAATTAGGTGGGACACATTTTTAATGCTTCCAATAAATAAGAAAAATGTGCCTGCAGCATGAAAAATCCCGTGACTGCCTTGTGTTATTTGCAACAGATGAATCTAATTTGTATTCAGACATCAGTGCTATAACTAACTAGAGAAATAAAATGGATGTCTATGACCTCTCTTCAATTATTTAGTAAGGATGAAGTGTCAAGTGGCTAAAAGTAATGATGCTGTGGCTATATATAGTGTTACACTTATTAGATAGTGTTACACCTATGGTGTTAAACCTATTAGATAGAAATTCAAGATGGAATATGCACATATAGAGGCATACAGACAATAGACTAATAGCAGTGAAGGTTAAGCAACCTATAATCACCATGACTCTTGGGATACTCAAGTATTTACACTTTAATTAGTTGGTGTTGACAAGAGACCTAAAATCCTTTTTCTCTCCATTAATATGCAGATAGAATGCTATTTTTAAAAACATTTATATATTAGAAAACAAGTTATTTGAAGTTCAAGAATTTATCTACTGAGCAGTAGAGCAGAATTCATTCATCCATGACGCAGTCCTTCTAGATCAGGGATATAAGGACTTTTTTTAAAAAGATCTTAAATGTGTAATAAGGTACAGTAAATAAACTAAATGTAGATTGCCATTCTGGATTAACCTTAAATGCAAGAAGCTTTGTTCATGTATTCCATACACATCCTCAGATTTCCCTTGTGCACAGACTCCACGTAAGGCAAATTTCATATTTTTAAAACTTGCATACCCAAGTAGATATGCTAATGCTAACTATAACTTTTTAAAAAGCAACAAGAAAATATAATTCACGAATCAGCACGTGTTTTGTCCTATCACTCACTCAAGACAAAGCATTAGTAGTTGAGTGTCACAATCAAAGTATACATTATTGTTCCACATTTTAGGAACTACTGAAATAATGGGAATATGTGGGATATAATTTTAACACAGGATCCTGCAAGCTTTTCTGCAACTGTCACCACCAAACATTTCACTCTGGAGATAATCCCTTCCTTAGGCACCAATGGCTAGACATGAGACACTGACTATTTTGGCAGAGGTCACAATCAAACAATGGATTCATGACAATGAAATAAAAAAGCAGCCAGCTTTCGAGTAAGTCAGGAACATTCAGACATTTACTTTAGAATGAATATTCCTGTCCTCTTTTTCCTTCTCTTCAATGTAACGATTATATGATTGGTGGGAAGAGATAAGGAAAGATTACATCAGTAAGGATGGCTCTTGATTCAAAACTTACAAGGTTCAAAAGATCAACTGCCATTTTATGGCAGCAGGAGGATATGGAAACGGAGTTTACAAAACCACTTGTGGGTTGTTGTTGTTGTTATTAATGTTTTAATTTATTTGACGGAGCGAGACACAGTGAGAGAGGGAACACAAGCAGGGGGAGTGGGAGAGGGAGAAGCAGGCTTCTGGCTGAGCAAGGAGCCGGATGTGGGACTTGATCCCAGGACTCTGGGATCATAACCTGAGCCGAAGGCAGACGCTTAATGACTGAGCCATCTAGGTGTCCCTTGATTTTTTTTTTTTTTGTCTTGTTTTTCTGGGAGGAATAACTAATTAACACCTTGCAACAGACCACTGACTAGTGTATAGGAACATTCTTCCTCACCAATTTCTGTGATCAACCCTCATTCAGCAATTCAGGAACCTAGAGCATTGGAACCAGAAATGGAGATGAAGAACTTGGACATCTGCAGGAGTAGTATGAAGAGCTGCTCCTTCAGCTGGCCAAGAAGGGAAATACATATCTGAGTCCTAGATAATGAAAAAAAGATCTTCTTCTGGTACAAGTATAAGTCAGAGAGAATTTAAACACAACACACTTTTTTTTTTTTTTTTTTAAGATCTAAGGAAAGGGAAGACCAGTTTGGGAAAGGCACGAAAAAAGCACACTGATCAGATTCTTTCTGCCCACATGTGGATTTTTCCAAAGGAATTAATGACAGATGGTCTCAGTTCAGTGTAGACATGGAATACTTCCCCCACATAGGTTACAAGTATTGTGATATAAAAATTTGGAAATACATGACTAACTTTGTTTTAAGAAGCTTATGTTGTCAAACTTATTATGTAAGTCTTGATTTCTGAGATGTTCAAACTAAAACAGTTTTTTAAGTTACATATATATTTGAGTAATGATTAAATCAAAAATAAAAATTAAGGAAAGGATATCATACCACTCACCTTCTCATAAACGAAGAACATTATTCTCAATATTATTTCATATATCTTGGAAATATTTCTATTTTTAATTTACCTCAAAATAATTACATACACCATTGTAATAATACATGAATGAAAGCATCTTACTGTCTCTTCTAAAAAACCAAAACTCCTTAATTTCTATTTCCTTCTTCAACTTGTATGCAGTGTAAGATCCAGGAAAGATATAAAGGAGACACTAGGAGCGCCTGGGTGGCTCAGTGGATTAAGCCTCTGCCTTCGGCTCAGGTCATGATCTCAGGGTCCTGGGATCGAGTCCCGTATTGGGCTCTCTGCCTGGCAGGGAGCCTGCTTCCTCCTCTCTCTCTCTGTCTGCCTCTCTGCCTACTTGTGATCTCTCTGTGTCAAATAAATAAATAAAATCTTAAAAAAAAAAAGGACACACTAAAGCCCAGGAAACTTGTGGGGCGCCTGAGTGGCTCAGTCTGTTGGGTGTCTGCCTCTTGATTTCAGACTCTCAATTTTGGCTCAGGTCATGATCTCAGGGCTGTGAGATGGAGCCATGAGTTGGGCTCCAAGCTTAGAGGGGAGTCTGCTTGAGATTCTGTCTTTCTCTCTGCACCTCCCCCCTCCTTTATTTCAGGTGCACTTTCTTTCTCTCTCTCAAATAAATAAATAAAAACTTAAAAAAAAATAAAGCCCAGGATGATCTGTGATTTATCCAGGCTCCGGAATTGTTTGTAAATAGAAATATACCTGAGCCCATCTACATTTCTTGGTCCCCATCATCACATGGCAAGCCAAGACAGTATCATCTTTCACTCAGGACAAAATAATGGATTAATAACTGGTTCCCATTTCTTCACTTCTTTATTTCACTTCCTATGCTGAAGTTGGGTGATTTTTTTAAAAAATCCAAATAGGTACATATATTCTCTTGTTTAAAAGTTCGAAGATTTCTTATTGCATAAGGTTAAAAAAATATTCAACATGAGTAAAAGTTGTGACTCATCTAGCCATGCCTCCCTCTCTAGAGTCCTTTCTCACCACCCTCCTACAGTGTTCCAGTAACTCTAGATTTCCTTTAATAGGCCAACCCTTTGCTCACCTGAGGGATTTTCCGATGCCCTTCCTTCGGCTGGAACATTGTTCCCTTTGCTATGACTGACTTATTATTCACATCCTCCAGATCTCATAGTAAAGCCTTTTCCACAGTCAAAACAAAGGTTCTCTGAGCCTCCAGTCTAAAGTAGTCACTTATACTGTCTCAAGGCAATATCTACTTTTCTTACTCCAATTAGATTATAATTTGTAGTTATGAACTTTTTACTGTGTAATTTCTCTATCACCCTACCCTACTTCACGACTGCTTCTAGTTATTTTGCATTAAATATCCTGCACCTAGCAAGGGCATAGCTAGTAGAAAACCACTAGATAATAAACATTTGTGAAAGACTGAATAAATGATTGAAGAGATGGATAGGTGGGTGAATGGGTAGCACACAAGGCTAATCTCCAAGAGGTGAAAGTGCTTAACACTCAAGTGTATAGGGTCCATTGTGGCTAGGTTAAAATCCCAGGTTAGTTACTTATTTTCTCTGTGAGACTGGACAAGTCAATAAACATTCTAAGCCTTTAAAAAAATTTTATGGCTTTGGTCTTCCTAGAATAGTAAAATTGAAATGACTTGTAGAATAAGAAAGTTAGCAAAAATGTAAAAATGAAGAACTGCCATGTTAATAAGTTACTGAAAGTTGGTAAAAGATCAAGAACACAGGTGTTTGGACACTTAGAGAGAAACAAAAAGACTGTGTGAAAGGAGGGGCACAAATAGCATATGGGTATAGAAAGAAGGAAGTAAGAACAGGTGATAAAGAAAGATGGAGGAGAAAAGGAGTGTAGAAGTTTATGACCAATGTGTTTCTTCTCCCGTTGGAGCAAATATTTATTTTGTAATGAAAATATCCACATAATGTCTGTGCCTTAATTTTAAGCAAAATATTTTTCAGTGAAATTATCTACCTAGTCTTTTTTCTTGCCTTTATATAACAATATTTGTTCTCAATTACTATGAGGGCAAGAAAACAAAAACAAAAAATTGTGTAAGTGAAAAGGAAGGGCCATTTTCCAAGAACTTTCAAATGACTTTTACAATGTTTTCAATTTAAATGGGTAGAAACTTGAACAAAAATCCCCAGGATTTACATTAAAAATGATATTAAAGTTGCATATATTTAAAAATATATGTTTGCCTGTGTCCTACTAGTAGCAAGGGATCTTTTTTTTTTTACATCATCAAAAATAATGACTTTTGACATTATAAAAGTAGATAACCTAAATATAATTTTGTTTGGCCTCCTGTAACATCTCAATCCATATATTCCAGTGGTAACACATAACCCAGTATGTTTAATAATAGCATATTTTCTTAATAACTGTTAAAGTTAACATTCAATTCTTTGGACTGGGGCTTGCTAAAAACAAACAAAAAACAGAAAAAGGAAAGAGAGGAACAATTTGAAGGTCACAATTCTCTGCAACAAGAAGAAGAGATGATAATAGATCATACTAACTGCTTCTAACTAGCTAACGCTTAGCTGGCTTTCTCGGAGTTTGGGCAATGAAAGAGATAAATGAAAGAGATAAAAACAGCTATGGGTGCCCTCTGAGACAGGGGGAGGAGTCCCCTCTCATCCAAACCGATATATGTGACGGCACACGGTGATGCTGGGCCTACTCGGTGACTTCGGTGCTGGCTGCGTTCCGTAGCAAGTTCTCCATGTGGGCATCGAGGTTGAGCTCGTTAAGCTGAGATTTGAATGGCGGAGAACTGTGATTCTCATCCTGCTGCTCTGTGGGAGTAGAAAGTAGCTTCCTAACTCCAACCTCCTCACCTTTCATCCCGATAACACAGTAAAGGATCCTTATGAACTCACTCGAAGACACGGGAGCCCAAACAACAGGCCTCAGCGGTCGCTGGGGACCACCTGTTTCACATGCGTTTATTAAATCCTGGAAATAAACGTGACAGCTAAAAATTTTAATCAAAATAAATCCGAATTTGTAGCCTTGGAGTAGCCCTTAAAACAACTTACGGTCCTAAAATCTCAGGGCATTTGAGCTCTGCCTGTACTAATCAAAAGAAAAGGTAGTTTCTGGGTGCCTGGGTGTCTCAGTGGGGTAAAGCCTCTGCTTTTGGCTCGGTCATGATCCCAGGGTCCTGGGATCGAGCCCCGAATGGGGCTCTCTGCTCAGCGGGGAGCCTGCTTCCTCCTCCTCTGCCTCTCCCCCTACTTGAGATATCTGTCAAACAAATAAATAAAATCTTAAAAAAAAAAAAAAAGAAAAGAAAAGTTAGTTTCCTTAGTTTTAAGGAAAAGCAAGCATCTAATAAACTCTAACTGGAACTTACCAGTTTCCATTTAAGCTTTCTTTACGCTTACCCTCCCTTACTGCCATTTAAGTCCTCTGAAAATAGGTAATAAAATATAGTACTAGGCATGGTTTTGCATGGTTACTAGACTGTCAGCCCTTCTAAGGGCTGGCTCCATGTCTTTAAATTTTCCTCCTCTCCTACAAAGGTGCTTTACAGGTGGAGAACATTCAGCAAATACTTCCTGACGATATTTGCAATATTACAGAATTCAGCCTCTTAAAATTTCATCATTACATTTAAAATAAAGCAGCAAAATAGATACAGAAAGTAAACAAGATCCAGAAGATTAATTTGGTTTTACAAAGATTAATGGCACTCTCTGATTTTATAAGCAACCTCATTAATAAGTATTTATTGGGTCCTTCCTGGTGACAGGGCCCTGGTCTTGGTAGTATGGGTTAAGCACTCATTATTTCCATGCACTCTGCTGAGACAGGACTGACTGCGTCTTCCCAAATGAGCCCCACACTTGCCTCTTCCTGGGAACAGTATGAATCATTTACAAGAGTAAGCATTGAAAAGCACAGTTGATGGGGTAGCATTTATTATAAAACATACTCATTTGAAGCAGTAATTGTTCTGCTACCAGGGCAAACCCTTTATAACATCCCTTAAACAGTTTTTTTAATGAAGATGGAACTTTAATTTTTTCAGCAGCTACCAAGTGCAATGTTCAAGTACCTTTCCTCATTTGTTTTTCATCATGTATCAGTAGCCAGAGGCCATCATTAGCTAATTTGCTGATTTATGGTTGTAGTTTATGAGCTTTAAACAATGCTAACCCATTTTTGTTCCTTCCTCCTTGCATTGGCAGATGAAGAATGTCTGTCCTTTATATCCTGAGCTGTGTAAAGAAAATGCACCTCACCCCATGTGTTCTTGGCTTCTGTGACATCGGAAATTGCTGCCTTCTTGCTTTCCCACTGGATCTTGACCGAAAGCAATGTTTACCTAGCCACCCGATCTGAAAGCTGCTCAGGTTCTTGCGCTGCCGCCTCTGACAAAACAAGGTCAGAGCGCCGGTTTAGCATGTGAGTCTAATAGCTATTACTTAAGCAGTCTTAGAGTGACATACATACTGAAGGGCAAATTTGGTTACCGCTGTGTAGGCTGACAGGGCCTGGCATCCTGGCTGTGAGAGACGTGTTTTCATTATTCGATGAGACGCACACGTTCACCTTCAAAATTTGTTGTGAATAATGACAGTCTATATTCCCTTTGCGTGTGTGACCCAAATTTCACAGTGAAGAGGGGAAAGATTCTGCCTGCTTCTTAGTCCCAACTGAGTAGCTGCGTCCGGTGCATCCAAAAAGCGGAGAAGGCGCCAGTGAGCCACGGCATAAGAGGGCTTCTACATCTGCTGATAAAACGCACCCATCAGTCGCACGACCGGAAGTGCTGGCGAGAGGATGGGGTAGTGGGAACCCTCCCGCGTTGCTGGCTGGAACAGAAAATGGTGCGGTGGCTTTGGAAAACTGGCAGCTCCACAAGGAGTTAAACACAGCTACTGTATGACCGGGCAACTCCACTCCTGGGTATATACCCAGAGAATTGAAGATATATCCACCCAAAAGCTTGTGCACGAGTGTTTAATGCAGCACTATTCATAACAGCCAAAAAGTGGAAACCACCCAAATTGCCATCAACTGATGAAGGGATAAACAAAACGTAGCATACTCACTCACAAGAGGGAATATTGTTCAGCCCTAAAATGGAGCCAAGTACTCACACGTGCTGCAACATAGATGAACTTTGATATATTAGGCTAAGTGAAAGAAGCCAGACACGAAAGGCCACAGATAGGACTCCATTTTTAGGAGCCATCCAGAAAAAGCAAATCCACAGAGACTGAAAGTAGACCAGCACTGGCCAGGGTCTGGAGGGAGAGTAGAATGGGCTGTGAGCGACCGATAATGGGCACTGTTTCTTTTTGGAATGATAAAAATGTTCTAGAGTTTAGTTTGTGGTGTTGGCTGCACAACTATCAATATACTAAAAATCACTGAATTCACACTTTAAAAAGATTTAGGTTATGGTACATGAACTATATCTTTAAAAATACGCATTATTATTGATGCCTTCGTGAAGTGATAAGCATCTTTGTGTTAGACATTGTTAGGCCATTATTTTTCCACATGCTCATAAAAAGCTTATTTGGACTAATTTCTTTTGAGAAGTATTTCAAGTATAAATATTTCAACTACATTTTTTTTTAAAAATCCCAGGATTCCGTTTAAAAATATAATTTAAAAAAAGATTTATTTATTTCAGAGATAGCACTCAAGAGCTGGGGAGGGGTGAAGGAGAGAGAGAATCTCAAGCAGATTCCCTGCTGAGAACGGAGCCCTATCTACCAACCAACCTAGATCCCACAGACTACGGAGCTACCCAGGCACCCCTTAAAAATATAATTTTTTAATATTTAGCCCAATTAAAAATATAATTGTTAATGTCCCCAATTATCATTTTTTAACCTCTCTTTATTGAATGAACCCCTAATTCTCTTTGTTTGAATTTCTTTAATGTGCTTAATATGGCAATCTTTTCTGTTTAAGATAATGAGAATTAAATCATTGCTAACATTCACACTCATTTAAAAATCTAAGCTTTTTTTTGTTTGTTTTTGGTTTTTTGTTTGTTTCTTCTATTGCCTTTGGGTAGGGGAAAAAGGAATGAGATCATGCTATTTTTACGTTTTGATTCTGTTCCTAGAAGTCCAATGAAAATAGAGTTCTATCTTTCAGACAAAAATAACTATATTTTAAAGCCTCAGATACCATATTTCTCAAAATCTATTCCATGATTTCAGATACTTTATTACCTTTCACTGGGACTGTAAAAATGATCTCTTAACCGGCGTGGGTCACTCTCGCCCTACCTCTTTAACTTCCCCACACATTGAATCTTCAAAGCACATTCTGTTACAGTGTTCCTCTCTTCAAAAACCTTCAATACCACTTTCCTTTTGATCTTGGTATAATTTCCAAGATGGTATTTTGACTTTTCTTCCTACCACACATTTCACTAATTCCTATATTAGTGCTTTATATTGCAGTCACCAGATCTGTTCCTTCCTCTTTCCTATTTTCTTACACATTCTTGTCATGATCCTTGTGATCTCCTGCTGCCTACATTCATCTCACGCCGCCTGCGCCCGTTGATATTCCATCCTGTTCCCAGGGCTCGCGTCCATCATAAGTAACACGGAAATCTCATGAAAGCGAAAGCTTTGTCTTGTTCTGCTGTAACCCCAGTGACTAGAAGAGTGCCTGACATGAAGGAGAAATTCAAACACGAAAGAAGTAAATAAGTAATAGATAAAACTAATCTATGGTTAAATGAAGGAACTTACAGCTTCTGTATATCCTCCCTGATATTCCAATTCTCTCTCCTTCTGAACTCACATAAAACTACTTTTTCATTGTACTAAATACTCTGCTATATGTTTTCCTGGAGTATTTATCTTTATCTTCCTTGTCTCTCATTCATGTCTTATTTCCAGCATTTTATTTCACCCTGCCTTGAATGTGGTCTCTGTTCAGTCCATTTTTGTTCATTAAATTAATCAACATAGCTCAATATCCCTACTTTAGAAATTGTATCTACTTTACATTTGTTTCCCCTACAGGCTGGTTTACATAAATATTACATGCTTAGAGAGAGAAAATGTGCTGAACAGAGAACAAGGTAAACCCTAGGAATTTTAATTATTTAGTGTTTATTTAGTATGATATATGTCATGATGTACTTACTTTGGGAATTTTGAATTTTATAGAATCTCTGTTTAAAATAAGTATGAGAGACATGAGCCCACACAAATAAAAATCATTAAAAAAAAACTTGTGGCTTTTGATGCTAACATGTATATTAGGGCATTTTCCTATTTTCCAGTAGTATGTGATGGCACAGGATGTATCACTTCCCAGTTCTGACTCACCCTTGGGATCAGAGTTGATGCCAATGGAATTTTAGAACATGCCTCACTAACTGCTATTGGTTGTGGATGTGGGGAAACTAAGTCTGAGATCTCAATCTCTATCCACCATTCTTTCAAAGGAACATTAGTAGAGTTTCATAGAAGCTGTACATCCTTCATTTATTTAATACTACTGTAATAACCATTGCTAGGCAAGGTAACATAGACCAAGTTCTAGACTACTGATCAAATTATATTTTGCATGGATAATACCTTATATGTCAACTTATAAGTGAATTTTTCATGTAACAGGGAACCTAAACCACAGTTGCTACCCTTATTTACCCCAACTGAAATGACTACAATTCCCATATAATGAATCGTATTGCCATATCCCATACGTGTCACTGCCTTCTTGTTTGGTTACACAGTGCCTGGTTGGTGTCTACCTGTTGCCAATGAGGTGAAAAAGTCTGCCTGAGCTGAGTTTTGCTTTATTTTGAATAGTTCCCCATTTAAATATGTTTCCATCTCAGAAACTGGAGTTAGCTCTTAAAAATATTACTTGCAAATGCAGCTTTCTCTGTCTGCTAAGAAGTCCTGCAGTAATTACAGAGATTTATAATTCAATTCTCAAAACCAGAAGATACTCTTTATAAGCCTTAAACACCTGTATAAGGCAAGAACTCCAAAAATAAACACCACAAAAACTGGTGGTTCTAAAACTGTAAGATAAAGGCCTTGCAAAAGAAATATACCTGATAAACACAGGCCATTATCAAGTAATTTGTAGCGTGAAAAGAGCAAAACATTGAAAAAAATTATATTTACAATAATTCTCCCTTCAGTGTCTTTTAAAAATAGAATAAAAATGTTATTTTGTTCCAGTGAAATGACAGTTATGGCAATTCATGTAGGATGGTTTTTAGTGCAGTAGAGACAGAGAGTAAATAAATTATAACTAACAAAGTTTTCCTGAGAAAGCTACCTTCATTTCAACATTTACTGCGTGAAAATTTCATTTTATATAAAGTGTATTATGGTCATTTAATACAAACCATAGGAACTCACCTAGATGAAGAAAGTGGTTCTACCTTTTCTTTTGTCTTATAAGGTCACACAGTGTTTCTCCCAGTGTTGACCTTCTATGGTGTTAAGGACAGACACAAATTAAAAATAAGAGGTGCTTCTTCCTGGTGAAAATAAGGGATTTCCTTCCTCTCTTTTTCTCAGGGTAATTACTGTGAAAACTTGTGATTCTAAATACTTCCTCCTCTCTTTGAAATGTGTATAAATCCTTCTGAAGACCCAATAGGGCTTTTGTCATCCTTCTGACCCAGGGATGTCTTTCTCAAAGACCCAGCAGTCATCTCCGTGAAATATATACATCAAGAGAGAGAACACCCCCGTGTCCCAGTTCCTGTGGGAAGGCAGGACTGAAACTTTGGTGGGTGTCTTGCTCCAAGTTGCAAAACTACCTACACTCATCCTTATGAATGTTTTGTTTTTATCCTTAAGAGAAGTTTGTTTTTCCTCTGGATAAAGCCAATTAGGCAACAGGGATGGTTACCCCCGTAGCCAGATAAAATTCGGATAAACTATGAGTGACAAACGGTGTTGTCGATTCCTCACACTCCATGACTAGGTATTATTTATCTTGGAAACATATGTGGGATGGGTTGTATCTATTTGGCTATATAAAAAGGGGAGATTTCTTTCTGGTTTTGCATTCTTATAGTGGATTGCCTGTGGTGTGCAGCACATTCTGGTGTAATGCTTATTCAATAATAGACCTGGGTTGTTTTTTCTACACTATGTTTGTGGAAAGGATTTCTGTATTGGGAGAAGATTTTGCTTTTAGTTATATTTCCCCCAACAATTTGGAAGTTATTATTAGAGAGACGTATGCTATTTGCAGCAATAAATGTAATTGTTTAATTGTATTCCACAGGTTAGAAGACATTTGGTAAAGTCTTTTAAAATGATTGCTTCTGCTTAATGTTATGAACTGATTTTATTGTTGTTACACTGAGAAATCACTACCCACTCATAACAGGGATTTGTTTGATACTTTTGCTTCCTCTTCTCCTTGGTTTACTGACTGGCACATTTTTGGTAATCTCTAACCCCTCATCTCTAGCCAACATCTGTTACCACACTAGCTGCTCAAGTTCAGTTTGTAAGCAACTGCTTGAGTAGCATCATGTGCCGGGCTATCCACAGGAGTTACAGGTGCAAGACATGGCAAGGTATTCATGGGCAAGTGCTTTCAGGAACCTGCTTTTTAAACAAGTCTCCTAATTCTGATGCAGGTGGTCTGCAGCCCACATTTTATGAAACTCCATTTATGAAACATACTGTTCTATTTCCTTCTACATCCAAACTCCTAAAGCTTAACAAATCTACAGAAAACTGCTTAACATATATCCAAGAGAACAAGCAGGTGGCAAGGTTGTATGCACCGTGCTAATAGGTAGAAAATTCTCCATCTACAAATAAAGGCAGAAGGAAATGCACCAGAAACTGTATGTTAAGAGAGATGGAGGTCTATTTTCTCTTTATTGGATTCCAGGAGTTTGATATATTGTATCTGTTCTTCAATGCACGATAGCTCATGTCATCCCTTTAAGGAATTTCCCCGATCACTGAAACCTGAAATGCCTGGCCCACCTCAGAATCTAGCCGTCACTCATTCATATCTCTTTTACTGTGTTTATCAAAATGTATCCCAAGATGTCTGTATTTCCCTTTCATGCCGTGAACTACTTGAAGATAGGATAAATTTCTTATTTATACTTTCAGCCTACGTTGAGTTGAGAAGCAGATATACAATGTATAATTTTGAATAGTCAAATAAATGTATCTCCACATATATTTGAATTTATGCATTTCGTTGCCAGAAAATTATTCAAAACTTTGAAGAAAAGCAAAAAGATGAACAGCACACTCTTCAAATATCACACAGAAGCAACAGCTACCCAAGGACTATCTAGGGATGAATTTGGCTCAACTCACTGTTTACTCTTCATTAAAGGTCCTAGATTTTGCTTGCTAACTTGTGGATTTTCTCCAGTAGCGATGCAAATAATTTCTGTCTGGTAGAACAGATAGCCATAAAGATTGATGGCCTGTTAGATACTAACCAGTTTGTATCTAATTAACCAGTTTCTATGCTGCCTTGACATTTCTTTGTTAAACTGCCTATAAATACCTTTACTTCTCAAATGCTCCCTGAACTGATCACAGTATCACTGCTCCCCCCTCATTAATTTATGAGTTAAATAGAATCTTTGGCACAGATTCCCATAATATTTGGCTGGCAGTAATGATTTTGCCTCTTTGAAAATTAAACTTTAACAGTAATACGTAGCTTTATTAAAAGAATTATTTCTGTTTTCAAACATCACTTAGAAATTGCTTACATGTTAATAAAAGGTATGCTACTTTGAAACATTTCCCTTATAAAAAAGTAACTTCCAAAGCACAAAATCTTAAGTTTCATTCAACTAAAAATCTCCTTAATCAGCTCTAAAGTAGAGAAATTAGCATCTTTTGGGGGATTACTCATAATAGGCGGATTTTAACCATTAACCTGCTAAGTCTAAGAAAATGTAGCTTAGCACTGACTTTGGATTTCAATGGCCTGACAAGTATTGCCACTCAGAGAAAAGAGGTGTTTTTTTTTTTAAACTAAATCTTTCCCAATGACACAGAAGAAGATTTCAATGAGATACATAAAATGCTATTAATATGAATCACAGACCACAATTAAGCCCCTTTACAATTTTATAGCCAATAAAGATCTTTTAAGATCTCCTTTGTGCTTAAAGTTTTGCTAGAACCAATCTTCACCTTATGGTGGAAACAGAGAATTGCATGCTGCCCAGCTGTCACTGTGGGAAGATCCATGGCTCACTGACTGGGATGGAAGTGGACCGATATCCATGGACCATCTTAATGTCTGTGAGAACACTAATATCAATACTGAGTCCAAAATCTCATACCCACAAGTCAGACTTCCAATATAGCTCAGCTTTAATAAACTCCCTTGGCACCTGCTTTTTGACCAGCCCTATCACTATTATTACATGCTTAACTAAGTGTGAATACTTAATATTTTAGGAAAAGTACAGTCATCTTTCTTATACTATTGGGAAATACATTTATATTTCTGAAAAATTCATCTATTCCAGTTTGAAGACTTCTGTAAATATTTCCAGCTTTCTCTAGCCATGTGGATGCTGATTTACTTATCCAAGTATGGTTTGCTTATAACCTATACTAATCACACTTCCACAAAGGATTTTAGGCACCTGCTCTTTGAAAAGTTCAGAGTCGATCATCAGGGTCATTTGGCCTAAAATTTATTTAAAACACACAAAAGTGTTTTCTATTAAAGCTGAATTATTGTAATTTCAGGCCCTAGTCTAATTTCAAATATTGAATTGCTCCTCTCAGTTTAGCTCAGACAGTTGCTGAGGGGAGGCGGAGGCAATGTTTCTGAAGGGAGTTGTAGTGGGTCTCTTAGATCTACTCCCCAGGGGTGGGTCTAAGAGAACCAAGGGCAACAAGGATGCTTTAGAAACTGACCTCCCTTCTCCCACCTACATCACTGTTATCACAAGCCATTACCAAAGGGATTTTATTATATGCTCCAGGCCTGTTCTTGTTGAAGAAGGTTGTAAATATTTTTTTAAAAAATTTATTTATTTGACAGACAGGGATCACAAGTAGGCAGAGAGGCAGGCAGAGAGAGAGAGAGGAGGAAGCAGGCTCCCTGCTGAGCAGAGAGCCCGATTCGGGGCTTGATCCAAGGACCCTGGGATCATGACCTGAGCCGAAGGCAGAGGCTTTAAAGGAGCCCCGAAGGTTGTAAATAATTTGTCTGACAAAGAGAAAATGCCTCTTGAATGGTCCATTTAACCAGTACCCTGGCCACAACATGGTTGAGGACCTTAGGTCTTCCATCCTCAGCTGTTCCGGCAGCCTCCCTGCTGGTCACTCATTTCCATTTTTTCTCTAATCAAGTCTACCCTCTGCAGTGTTGTTAGGATTAACAAACCCCAAACAAATATGATTATGTTATTTCCTTATCTAAAAATATCTCCTGGAAAACTGAGCAAAAAAGTACACCCTATTTTCTTTAATACAGTGTAAACCCTGCCTTTGATTTTTTTTTAAATTTATTTATTTGTCAGAGAGAGAGGGAGAGAGAGAGAGCAGGCACAGGCAGACAGAGAGGCAGGCAGAGGCAGAGGGAGAAGCAGGCTCCCTGCCGAGCAAGGAGCCCGATGTGGGACTCGATCCCAGGACGCTGGGATCATGACCTGAGCCGAAGGCAGCTGCTCAACCAACTGAGCCATCCAGGCGTCCCAACCCTGCCTTTGATTAAGAAAAATTTATAAAGAGATATAAGAAAAACATAAAATGGAATGTGGGCCAGCAATTCCAGTTCTCTTAAGTGATTTATGGAAGTAGTCTATAAATTGAGTGTGTGTGTGTGTGTGCGCGCAGCATTGTGTTTACTTTTGTTATTTATAACAGAAAATTAAAAACCTCCTACAACTATGACCATTGTTTATTAAGGGTCACTTTAATTAACTGCCACCACACCAGATTAAATAGGAACAACCTACTGAAATGTCAAGGCCCTGTTCTCTCTACCGTTGTACACACACACACATGCACACACACACACAGACACACACACACACTCTTGGGTACTGTGATGTTAGGATGTTGCCCTTGACCAGTGAGCTCTCAGCTGTGACCAACCTGTCTATCCTGCCTTTGGCCTTTACAGAGCTGGATTGGAAATCTTTACTTCCCTTAGTCTTGGATTCGGCCCTTTTCTATGGACTCAGCAGAGGTTTTCTCTGTTCCTCGGGCCTTACATTATTTCAGTGAGTTTTTGCTTAAATTACAGCTTTTTAGTGCCTAACTCCAAATCTAATCATTGAGTTTGTTGTCTAACAAAGCTATTCTTAGTTTATAACCATTAAATGTATTTGTCATAAACGTTAATAACTTACAGCTATTAAAATTATGTATTAACACTACGTAATATTGAAGAAAAGTAACAAGTTGCATACACATAATTATATTTATGCCACCAAAAGCCTAGATAATGGAAGAAAGACTGGAAGGAAATGAGCTAAAATATTAACAAAGTTCTTTGTCTCTTCTCCTCATTCATCCTGCTGACTTTCTGGAATCCACTGAATGGAGAAATGTAATGAAAAGCAAAGGTTAGGGGCACCTGGGTGGCTCAGTCAGTTAAGCGTCTACCTTCAGCTCAGGTCATGATCCTGGTGTCCTGAGATCAAGCCCCACCCACATCGGGCTTCCTGCTCAGCGGGAAACCTGCTTCTCCGCCCCCACCCCCAGTCAAGCTGTCTCTTGTTATCTCTGTCACTATCTCTGTCTCTCTCTTACATAAATAAATACAATCTTTAAATTTAAAAAAAAAGCAAAGGTGACTTAAACAATTTGATATACATCAAATATATGTCAAAAAGACATCAAATGTATACCAATATATACATCATATACATGTCAAGTGTATATATACTAATATATACAGCAAATGTATATATCAAATATACAAGTTTATGGATCTATCTGTATATAAAATTGCTACATAAACCCCCAAATAGAGTTACTCTAACCAAGATGAAATTTCATTGCTTTTTGCCTAAAAATCAAGGTGGAAGGTTTAGGATCGATGTGGTTTTCTAAATGTCAGCTCCTTCTATTATTGTTGCTCTATCCTGCACAACTTTGACCTCAAGGTCGATGTAGTAGCATCTTCTTTTCTGACAACGTGCTGAATGAATGGAGAATGGAGGAAGAGGATCTTTTACACTGTCTTTAGAATTATTTTTAGAAACTCCATAAAACATTTTACATTGGCCAGAACCCATTCACATGTCTCCACCTGGCCAGGGAAAGCAAGGTTGAACAAGCTAGTCTCTATCTAGAATTTCCATGGTCACAGATACAGAGAAGAAATATTAAAGATAAAACTCACCATTTTGGTCACAGTGTCAAGAAATTTGCAAATTTCAAAATGCAGTTGTCAAAGTCAAACTGTGAAATTTTGTTCTCTCCTTGGCACTTTTACAATATACTTTAAATTTTTCTTCTGCCTCCTTATTCTATCAGCATCTCCTTTGGCTTATATCATCTTGATTTGAATTTCCTAATTCTTTTAGAATTTTATTCATTTTCTTCTCTTCTAATTTTCACTGCTAGTGAGGTAGACAACAGGTAACTGATTCGTCTGAAACCTGCTGGCTACTGTATTTTCCTGCTAATAACAGAAACAAAGCCTCCTTCATTTTTATTTCTTTGTAATAGTCACTTACTTATTTTTACTCAGTACAGATGACTGAGTTTGAGGGAAGCTCCCCAAATCTTTATAAACCTATTTAAATTTCATGGTTTTATTTCATCTGAAAAAAAGAATAATATTGTTGGATATGATGAACAGCTTATATTAGAGTTGCTTTCTTTTGAAAGATTATTTCTTATTTTAGTGGCAGCGTTACTTGGAGAATTTCTTGTTCTTCTTAGGTTTTTGGAAGAAAACAGATTTAGAAGGTTTCTTCCCAGGTTACTTGAGTCAGTACATTGTCTTGTAAAACACTTTTTACATATATATATATAGTGAAACAACTACATAAATAAAGTAAAAAGAATTTTAAGATCTAACTTTCACTATATATGTTACAAGAAATGATTAAACCTTTCTCTTAAATTTCCATGACTTTTTATGTTTGTTTTTTTTTTGTACAGCCATCAACTTAACTATACCTGTAGCTTAAAAATTGTCACAAATAATCAATAGCATACATGGTAAAGAACAGGCAAGTATTGTGAAGAAATAAAAAATTAAAAAAAAAAAACAAGGCTGGCATTACACTTTATTTTCTTTCCATGTCTCTTCAAAATAATCTTCTCTGGGTTCTGAGAGAATCTATACTCAATCTCTCCATGGATAATGAAAGATATAACTATTTATTACATATTTAAAAAACAACCATTGGAATTGTCACAACATTTTTAAGGAACAGTAAGATACAGATATTGTTGCCAGAGTGAACCCCAGCAACTTATATACACAGAGCTTCCCTTGAAGTTTTTGGAATTGATTGAACAGTATGATCAGTATGATCTCATAAACCTCAAACAGGGTAATGGCGATGTGATTATAAATCATTTTTTGCAATTCCTGCTCTCCGTAATCCTTTGAAATTCTTTGTGTCCAATAATCTTCCTTTCATTAAAGAATAAAATACAACATTATGTGGATTTTTCATTGACAGTATACTTCTGTGTATATGACAAATCTATTCAACTTATTATATTATGATACATGTCATATTATATCATATCATTTATCATGTTATGTTATGTTATAATTGTATAACCCCTGAAAAA
Organism: Mellivora capensis; assembly: GCA_004024625.1. Taxonomy (NCBI): domain Eukaryota; kingdom Metazoa; phylum Chordata; class Mammalia; order Carnivora; family Mustelidae; genus Mellivora; species Mellivora capensis. Next base: position 53,887 of record PISX010005855.1, on the reverse strand, counting down.
TCCCAGACCCAACAAATACTCAAAGGCCAAGGAATAGGGACTCACCATGAAGAATTGAATGTATTCAAGATTGGCATAATGGCATAAGTTTAAATTAGCCATACTGTTAAATAACCAGACCTATTGGGTTGGTTTTTCTATTTCTGACACAGCGTAATGAGGATTTCAGAAGTATGTATTCCTACTCTCTATTCTACAATCCTTTTAACACCCGTTTGTATCTGACAAGCTTAATACTATATTTCAAAGAACCTTCCCTGCAATTAATACAACAGCAAAAAACAACATAATGTACTCCAACATTTTGTTTCTTTATGATCTGAAAGGGCTAAACTTACTCATAAAGGTATATATTACTCAATATTGAATTTTTAAATTTAATTTTCTATTTTTATCAGCCAAGCAATTTAGAATCTGACATAATATAGTTATTTTTAAATATTAGTTTTTTCCTTATTCTATCTTCACACCTACCCTATAACTTTGAATTTTAGTTCAAATTTTGACTCTTGACCCTTATAAAGATGTAACCACTTGAAATTTTATGAAAAGTATGCACTTACAACGTTTAATTTATTGAGCTACATTATATCAAGATTATCTCTTACCTTACAAACACCTATAGCTTCCTGGGGAAAAAAATACTTGCAAACTAGAACTGATTGGGGGTTAATACCCAAAATATATAAAGAACTCATACAACTCATGGCAATAACAGTAATAATATTATTAATGTAACAACAAAAATATTATTATAACAATATTAGTAATATAATATTAATAATATAATAATCATAATAATATAATCAATAATAAAAGCAATAATAATAATCCAATTAAAAATGGGCGAAGGGGGTGCCTGGGTGGCTCAGTTGGTTAAGCAACTGCCTTGGGCTCAGGTCATGATCCTGGAGTCCTGGGATCAAGTCACACATCGGGCTCCCTGTTTGGTGGGGAGTCTGCTTCTCCCTCTGATCCTCCCCCTTCTCATGTTCTCTCTCTCATTCTCTCTCTCAAATAAATAAATAAAATCTTTTAAAAAATGAAAAAAAGTTATAAATAAATAAATAAAAATAGGCAAAGGACCTGAATAGACATTTTCTAAATAAGGTACACAAAAGGCAAAGAGATACATAAAAAGATGCTCAACATCACTAGTCTAAGGGAAAAGCAAATTAAAACCAAAACGGGATATCACCTTATACCTGTTGGAATAGCCAACATCCCAAAGGTAAGAGATAACAAATACTGGTATGTATGTGGAGAAAGGGTAACCCTTGTGCATTACTGGTGGGATTATAAATTGGTACAGCCACAATGGAAAACAGTGTGGAGGATCCTTAAAAATTTAAAAATAAAACCTACCATATGATCCAGCAATTCCACTTCCAATATATCCAAAGGAAGTGAAAACACCAACTTGAAAAAATATCTGCATCCCTGTGTTCACAGTAGGATTATTTACAATTAGCCAAGACATAGAAACAATTACATGTCAATTGATGGATGAGTGGATAAAGTAGTTGATATCTAGATACAGATATATAATGGAATATTATTCAGCATAAAAAATGAGGAAGTCCTACCATTTGTGACAACATGGATGGATCTTGAAGGCATTATGTTAAGTGAAATGTCAGATATAGAAAGACATATATTGTATGAACTCATTTGTATCTTCTCTAAATTACTAACTTTATAATGTAATATATAATAGCAGTTTCTACATAAGAGTTCTATATTTGCCACATTCTCTAGGAACCCATACAACTTATATCATCTATATGGTGAATATTCAACTTACTATATATTTGCATAGATACTGTAAGTCATAAATTTAAAATTATGTCTACAGGTGGATAAAGTCTTATAAAGAAAAGGGAAAAAAATAAAAAGTTATTTCCAGAAAGACCATGGGTGAGAAATTCAGTGAAAGCTTTTTAGACCTCAGCAAGGACAAAATATATTTTAAGATATATATCTATATACTTAATTTTATAGATGCACAGGTATAAAATAAAGGAATTCTTAGGATCCTCAAATGATTCAAAAGTGTGATTCCAGAAAAGCTAAAAAACTATAAGACCAAAATTTCCTTAGAATATCTCCTTACATGCATGCTGCCTAATGCTTGATTTTTGATAAGCTACATACATGTCTGGGACAGGAGATGTGGATGAGAAATTTTTGAAATTACAAACTTTCCAGAACTGATGAAAAATGTTAACCCACAAGTTTAGTAAATCTTAAAAATTCAGTGTAGAATAAACTAAAATAAATCTATAATTAGACATTTCATAGTAAGGAAACATGTAGAATAATTATATTAATAATTTTTAAAAAGTGCATCATGTATTAAAGCAACAAAGAAATATAAGACACCTAAGCCTAAAAGATATGGAAGAATTCCAGAGAAAAGCAGGAGAGGCACCTGGATGGCACAGTCAGTTAAGCGTCAAATTCTTGGTTTGGGCTCAGGTCATGATCTCATGGGTCATGAGACGGAGCCCCTTGTTGGGCTGTGCACTCAGTGTGGAGTCTGCTTGAGACTCTCTCCCTCGCCCTCCGCCCCTATGCCTTGTGCTCTCTCTCTCTCTAAGATGAACAAACAAATCTTTACAAAAAACAAGAGAGAGAAAAGGATGAAACTTTTTGGAAATAATTAAGGAGGAGTTAAATAGAAAGATATGCCATCCACAGGATAGGGTACTCAATCTAATAAAGATTTTAATTCCGTCCCACATAATAAATCAATTCAATTTTTATGAAGAAGAACAGGACCAAAGAAATCTAAGAGGGTCCTGAGGAGGAAGGAGAAACAGAGGTCTTAGATGCATACACATCAGAATTTAATTTAAAAGCAATGAAAATTAAGCTGGTATTATATAGGCTTGTAAAAAGAAAAACTGGAAACCAGAGAGCTTGAAAATTTATTCACACACACATAAAAGCCTGATATGTAAAAGAACTGGTACCACACATTTGTGGACAGGACTAGGCTCCTCAATACATTGCACTGATTTAATGGGTAATCCAGGAAGGCGGGGGGAAACAAAACCTAAATGTCTTCACTTACCATATATTAAGTCTGTTCCTGGCCAAGTAATGTGGAAGAAAAAGCAATGTCTTTTTAGGGGTGCCTGGGTGGCTCAGTAGGTTGTGTCTGCCTTCAGCTCAGTTCATGATCCCAGAGTCCCTGGATGGAGCCCCTCATTGGGCTCCCTGCTCAGTGGGGAGTCTGCTTCTCCCTCTGCCCATTACCCCACTCTTGTGCACTCTCTCTCTCAAATAAATAAAATCTTTTAAAAAGAAAACTTATGGAAAGATTCTTTTTTTAAGAGTTTTTTTTAAGATTTTATTTGTTTATTTGGCAGGGAGAGAGAGAGAGGAAGAGAGCACAAGGAACAGAGTTGGGGGGAGAGGTAAGGGGCAGAGTGAGAGGGAGAAGCAGGCTTCCCATCCAGCAGAGAGCTGGATATGGGGCTAGATCTCAGGACCCCATGATGCTGACTTGAACTGAAGGCAGACAGACCCTTAAGCGACTGAGGCAGCCAGGCACCTTATGGAAAGATTCTTATTATCTCAGAATAGGAAAGGATTCCTTAGTTAAAAACACAAAAATCACATTCTATAAAAGGAAAACCGATACATTCTGCCACATTCAAAGAATCACCTATATTCATTAGACATCAAAAAAGAATGAAAGATGGCCCACAAGCCCAGGGATGATTTAAGAAACAAATATAAATGACAAAGGGTTAGTATTTAGAATACATAAAGAACGCTTACAAATAAATGCAAAAGACAACTCAGTAAAAAAACGGGATTAAGTCAAGCACACATTTCCCAAAAGAGAGAAGAGCAACAGGCAATAAATATATGAAAATATAAGAAATCTCATTAGTAATCATAAAAATGCAAATCAAAACCACAATAAAATCTGATTTCATATTTGGTTATTTGGTAAGAATGTGGAGTAATAAGGACTATAATAACATACTAGGTAATTTATGTAGTTTCTGCTTAGAAAGGCAATTTATCTAAAAAAAACTGAACATTCTCATTCCCTGTGGCCCAGCACCAGTAAGCAGGCACAAGAATGTTCATGGCAGTATTGTTCACAAAAGCAAAACAAAAGAGAGAGAGAGAGAAAGAGAGAGAACCCAAATGTTCATACACAATAAAATGGATTTTTAAAAAAATTCTGATTTATATATTGGTGAAAATGCACAAGCTACAGGTACTTATATCAATATGAATAAACCTTAAAATTAAGATTATGCATAGTCTGAGTCTTTTTATAAAGTTTAAAAGAAACAAAACTAAACAATACATATGTAAGTGTTTTTGAGCTACATTTTTAAGTGACAAAGCAAGGGGATGATTATTATTCAGCTCAGGATATTATATCTGAGAGGCTTTGTGGGCATATGATTGAAAAAAGATACATGGGAGGCTTGAGACAGGTAACACTTTAGTTTTTCATCTGTGTGTTTTATGCATATTTATATTATGAATATTATTATTTAAACTGTACATATTAATGATATAAAATCTCATATGCTTGCAACTTTTCATGGCAATAAAGAATAATGAATGAAACTATTAGGATAATGGGATTATTGAATTTTTAATGTTTGAAAATTGCCTTTGATTATATAATACTGTTTCTATGTTAAATACTAGAGGAATTGATTCATTTGTAGGACAATTTTCACATAAGAAATAGTAACCAACATTCATTACACACATGGATAAAAATAACTTTAGTAATAAATGTCTTCATCAAAAATAAATACTGAGAAGTAATTTTTTCCTAAGAAATCTAATCAATCACACCTTTTTCTCACAAAATGCCTCATTTAGAATATTTGTCAATATTGTGTAAGAATTCATACGGATGAAACAAGATAGCTGACAGAACAAGTACAGAAGTAATATCCAATTTAGATCAAGAATTGATGTCATTGAGCCCCCTCCTACCTGAATGTGTGTCCTGTCTCCCCACCCCCACTTCTCCACCAAAACTGGTAATTACTGCTAAGCAAATACTTTATTTACCTAATCAGTAACTAGTCAATATTTGCTGAGATGCCTGTTTTTAATGTCTTCACCACAACGCTGGCCCTGGTAGAGAAAGCTGTGTGTTATACAAATATACAACTCAACACAGGTGACAAGATGAGCACCTCATCTAAATCCGTCCCAAAGATCTCAACGATGACAGTCAAACAGAACTGAACGAGCATATCTGAACAAACGAGAAAGTTAGGCGGAGGTTAGCCTAGATGAATATGGCACAGCTGTCCCCATCCTACCCCCATCGTGTGTTAGTCTGGGAGTCTAATCAGAACCGTTGCCATGATTTAAAAGCCTCCTGGGATTTCTTACATCCTTCCTTCCCCTGGCAGGGGTTCCACATCTCTTTTCAGCTGTCTGGCTAGACTGATAAAAGTCATTCCTTTAATTGATTTTTTTTATTGACCACTTCTGTTTGCAAAATAATGTACGAAATAAACAAAAATACAACTGCCCTCAGGAGGGCATACAATCTAGGGGAAGAGGCAGCAAGTATGTAATTAACTACATTAAAGGTGGACTGAACAAAACATCACTTTTTAAGGTGTGAAAGGAACGGTGGTATGAATTCGGGGTTGGGGACCTGAAAGGTTAGGTACACCCGTCAAATGTAAGAGTGTGTGTGTGTGTGTGTTTGAAAAGCTGAAAGAATTACGTATGGAGTAAAACCAGGAAGGTGAGAAAATGCATATAATGTTCTGGGATAGTAAATAGGTCAGGCTGAAGGTAGGGTTTATAAAATCAGGATATGCGGGAAAATAAAGCAGCAAGCTTGTCCATAAAAATCAAGTTCCAGGGTAAAAGAGAACACTTCATAATACATGCATGTCGTAGGTGTTAATAAATGAAAGTCTTTCCAATCCTTTACTCAGTTTCCACTCTTGCCTGAAGGTGGGACTCTTCATAAAGTGTACAATTCAGACTTTGTTAGGACTGAGGCAGGCGTAAGTCTGGAAAATGGATTGCAATTATCTCTCCGGAGCTACCTGTCCTTCACAGACCGGAGGGAGCCTTGACCAGGAAACTTTCCACATTTCCATACAAGAATACATCTATCCTTCCACTGAATTGTGTCATGACTATAATGTATGTGATTAAAATCAAGCTGCTAACAGGTATCTAGGACAAATATGACTTTTCACCTTCTCTTGTCAACTTGCTTTAAGCTCCATGCCTGTAATGGTTAATTTTATATTCCTTTATTTCTGAAGTCAAACTAGCATATTGGCTATGACTCCTCGAATTTAAAATGAACTGTCATCACCTGTACTTATTTATTAGATTATTACATTCTTTTTTCTTTTGGTCACTGGCTGCATGGTTTTGATTTTTTCTGCTGATTCTCTCTCATGTTGGGGCAATCTGAAAAGACTCAGGTTTGCTCCCCTGGGATTTAAGAAAAATGCCAGCAAGCGAGTATTATTTATTTATTTGTTTATATATGTGGAGTATCCTAGAGCTAGAGTAGTTGACAAATAAATGACCAACTTGAAAGATGGGTTTTTGTAACCTGTTCCAATTTCTCACTTTATGGCCTCCGAACCATTACCTTGAAATTCAGTTGTTCCCTCTCTGCGTTACTGATTGCTGAAGTCTCTAAGTGGCCTTAATGTCAAATCTAAGGTGTTAAATTTTATAACAAGATCAATTTTCACAACATTTTTACTGCCAAATACATTTTTTAAAAGATGCATTAAATTTGAGTCTGTCCAAAGCACGATGGCTAACAGGTTCTTTCAGGAAAAAACAAGTTGTGTAGTTGTGTGAATATTTATCTGACAGCAGCTTACAATACTAGATTATTACAAATGGCAGGGACATAGCACGACTAGTGAGGTGACACAGGAGAATTTATCATCAGAAGTAGGTAGCTTTATAGAATATTGGTATTACTGTACCTACGTTCTTCTAAAAATTATGAGGAGCCAAGCTCATTTATCATTTAGTAAGACATGTCCCTGCACAGTGCCTCCATCACCCAGCCTTCGGAAGCTCCGCTGAAAATGAGATTTTTTTTTCTTTAATGGTATTCAGCTGTTTTAGTAAGCAATCTGGCAGTGTGCTGTATCACATATGTATCTTTAAATGAAAAGGGCGGGAGGGGCTCGTAATGGAAATAATTCTATGCAAACTGCCATCTCTGACGGTGACTGATGGAGTGAATTTGATACGGTTTTAGGGGATGTTTTATCCCTCCTCTTTAACATTCAGCTCCTGTGAGAAAAGGAGATGCCTCAGGTAATTCACAGAAGCTCAGATTCCAGGATCTTCTTTCTGCGGTCATTGCACAAATATGTTCCTTATAAATTTGATTCTGATGTCCGTCATGAGATAAATACAAAATACAGTGGAGGCTAGAGGTTGGCTAATTAAATACAAAATACAGTAGACTAGAGGTTGGCTAATTAAGGCCCATGGACCAATGCTGGTAGTTTCGCAGAAAAGCTGTGGCTCTCACTCATCTGCGTGCTGTTTAGAGTGCTTTTGTGCTAAGATGGCGAAGTTGGGTCGTTGTGACACGACTGTATTTCCCACAAAGCCAAAAATGTTTACTTTTAGGCTCTCTATAGGAAAGGTTTGCTGACCCCTGCGCTGGACCAGCAGCACCGTGGACTCTCTAGATATCTTGATTCTGGTTTGTGTGAAGAACCCGAAGGAACAGGACAAAAGGTAGGAGGCCAGAGAGTTGGAAGTGACCAGAAAATATAATGGGGTAATGACAATTCCACAATTCTTATAGAACAACTTCTAAATACTCCTAGGAGTGCAAGTAGAAAATTCAATGGAGGCTATATGAAAGAGGAAAAGAATCTTTCCAGCAATTGGAAAGCTCTAGTTTTTCTTCCCTCTGCCTCACCTGCAATGCTTTTGGGCTTTGTGCTTCCCTCTTTGACTCAGCCTGGTTAGCTCCCTTGGGGATTCCAGCTCACTCCAGCCCTACACCATTCCCCTGAGGGGCTGCAGAGGTCCTGCCAACAGAGAACCAACATCTGAGATAATGTATAAAACTACCAGGCAAAACAAAATAAAACACTTGTTCTTCACTATTATGTAACTGGGGCAAGGGCTAAAATTGCCTTTGACAGATGGATGTTTCTAAAAAAAATAGTGTAAAAACCACTGTGTTATGATATTATGCTTAAAACATTTCTTTAGAAAGTGGTTCAGAGCATTTGGCTGAAAAAAATCCGTAGTCATGATAAGACTACATTATATTATCTTACTTAGAGTTAAAAAAATAATTTTTCTCTTCTAGATCTTTTTAAAATCTGATTAAAAATTGTGGTTTTCATAAACAATCGTCAAAGATGTTTCCTAACTGAAGCTTTTATCACGATATAGATAAACTGGAAAAGGAAAAGAGGTGTGATTTAAAAACCAATATTGAGATGATAGGGGAAATGGGAAGATGTTGGTCAAAGGGGACAAACTCCCACCTATAAGATAAATAAGATCTGGGGATCTAATGTGCAGCATTTTCACTATAATCGATACAACTTATTATATAGAGAGTAGATCTTCAGTGTTGCCACCACACACACAGAACTAAAGTAGTTATGTGTTAACTCACGTTATTGTAACTGTTCTGTAATATATACATGTATGTAACCATGACATTGTATACTTTGTGGGATGTGTGTTATATGTCACAAATATGTTATATGTGTTATACAATATAACTCAGTAAGGATGGAAAAAAGAAACTAATTGCCATATATATATATATTTTTAAACAGGACAAGTATTTTCTGGTATAAATGACTTTTAAGCCCCAAAGTAAATAATAGTGAATAAAATTCTATGTTTAGATTACCTAAAGTCCTTTGAACAATGATGAGAATTCTGGAATTAGTTTGGTCTAATTAATTTACTCTATAGTCCATAATGTCTCCCATTGTTTTCTCATCTATTGCACTTCTGCTGAGATTATTACATAGGCTCTCAATGGTGATTCTTGTCTTTGGCAGCTACTTGCCACAGTCCCTGCTGATAAGCACAGCTACATTGATCCTGAGATGCCTCAGTAACATTCAGCCAGTCCTAACAACTTACCATTAAATTCTCTTCCAGTAATTTTTTTCCACAACTCATTTTATTACTTTGCCCCAACTCATCTTTCAAGTGTCCCCACACCCCTGCAAAGTCCTTGTTTTTATTGGTTCACTATAGACCAGGAAGATTTACTAGACAGTTCCTTTAAATATCCCGCTCATTTCTTTTCTATTGGTATCATCTGTAACTAACCATCCAAATGATATTTTTGCTAAGCTTTCCCACAGACAGCAGAGCAGGGTGGGGTGGAGCCAGGCTGTTTGGTGTGAAATCCCAGCTCTGCCGCTCCTTACCTGGATCATGTGGGCTCAGCTACTGCACGCCTTCCGACAAGTAATTTTTCCTATCTAAGAAAGTAATCGTGCTTAGCTCACAGAACTGCGGGGAAGGTAACTTGAGTGTGCGTGTGTGAAGCACTTCTGCAAGCACCTGCCATGTGTTAACTACCATACTGTGAAAGCTTGGAGACTAAGGGCACTATCCTTGGAATCTTACTTATATATACCAGCCCTGTCACTTCCTGGCTAGCTCACTGTGGGCATACTATTTAACCTCTTTAAAGCTCAGTTTCTTCAATTATAAAATGGGAATAATACTAACATAATAATGCTGTGGTAAATATTAAATGCTAAAGGTAAATAACTTTGCATAGTGTCTCTATATAATAATTATATAGACTCACATTGAGTTCTAAATTATAGTAATTGTTTCCATTATCATTATTAAAATAATAATTATTATCCTTGTTGGGTTTTCTGGCTACTTATAATATTCTAGATTTCTGAAGAATTTTAGTATGCATATAACTGCTCCAGTCTTTTCTATCCTGACTACTATAAAGTTGAAGATTATTGGTTGCTTTCCCCCTAAACGCATGTATTTGCACTGTATCAAATAGCATTAGAACTGATTAGTTCTTCGACCTGAGTGGAAGCAAAGCAAATAAAAAAATATTACAGATACATTTAGTTTAATGGGATTTCCAGCAGGTGTCACAACTACTTTATACTCAGCTTGTGAGGTAGGTCAGGAAAATACCAGTGTGTATCTAACAATGAAGTCTTGAGTCCTCTCACAAATTACATTCTGCCCTGCACCTGTAAGCTTTGACTTTGGTCCAAGTGTGTTACCTGTCATCCTTTTAAAGCCAGGAGCTTTGCCATTACATCTGTATATCCAACACGGTGTTAGTTTTGAAGATAGACCTGCCTGGCTCTGCTATCAACCTATCAATCTATGACAGATTTATCTAATCTTTGAATCCAAACCTCGTTAATGGAAAAACAGGGATTATACCGCTTACTTTTCATCATTATTGTGAGATTATGCTTATAAAATCCCTAACATACAATAGACACCCCCTTAAAGTGACCACCTTTTTTAATCCCTCATCCCTCTTCTTGTGGAAATTAACATCTTATAGAATGGGCATTCAATAAACATTAAGTTGAACTGAATCAAATAGCGTAATATATTTTGATATTTTAAATATACATATGAATTTAATATATCAAGGATTATATAATTAAGAAAAACAGCAGAGTATATTTTAATATATTAAGAATATATTTGATATATATTAAAGTTGCTGCTAACTTACCGCTATATAAATTTAACATTTTTCTCTCTTGCTTTGTGATTTCTTTTTGTTTTTATTCTTGGTCAAAATCTCATTTGGAAATGAAACACAGTTAACACACCAAGCCTGTGAGGTCACTTACTTTATATCCTCTTAATATTATGTATGTAAAGTTAAGAACTTGGAATTTTGTATTTTAGGCAATAGGAAGAATTTGATGTTTCTTCACAAAGGAGTGACAAGATAAAGTTAGAATTTTAGGAAAACTCATCTGAGTCTAGCATTTGAAACAAAAACAAAGAAAGAATCAAAAAATGACTTTTATATTTTGGGGGTTCAACTAAACAGAAGTAGACAATTGGGGAGGAATCCTAACTTGGGAGATGTTGCAGAATGGTTTAGATGCATGGGTGTAGGAAGAGAGGTACAGTTTGAATGGAAATAACTGGAGACTCTCAAACATATAGGTCAATAGGGAGAGTCAAGCTTTAAGACAGCTTTAGAAATGAAAGCTGAAAATGTGGTATTAGGAGAAAATATGGTGTTATAAGCCCTGTAAGGAGTTTACAATAGAAAAAAAAAAAAAAAGGAGAATACATCTGGATGAAACCTGTTTGTTTGGGAAGAAATTTTAACGGAGATTGTTTTCTGGGATGAAGAGGATTTGGTAGATTTATTTGGGCTCATTATTTGCCACTAAGAAAATGTATCAAATTTTAAGACTGTATTTTCTTATGTAAAAGAAAATCTTAAATGTGATCTAGGTATGAAATGAAATATATTTTTTGTTTCCTTATAGTTAATGCTTTATGTGTGTAATTCCATTCTGTAGTTTATTGCTTAAAATGCTTTAACTCACTTTTGGCAGCTAAAACAGAATAGACATGTTTGGTAAAAATCTGGTTTCAAGCAGGAGGCAGTTTTGGCTTAATGAGTAAGCACTTTTTAGTCTACTAAGTCCACAGAGCTATCTCCTCAAACCTTTTCCTACCTCCTGGGTATGTTTCCTATGTGACAGTAAACTAGACTCCTGTCCCCACAACTATTAACTCTGTAGCACTGTAGAGAGATCACGAGAAATGGATACTCCTACATGATTTCAAGAAATACTGTTTCCAAGATGGAGCTACTTTGATAAATAAAGGAAAGCTAGAGTCTCCCCCTTTTGTTTATATTTTGCTCTTGGTTTCTTTGGGAGTGTCAAGTAGCTAACAAATTAATGATAAACTACAGAGGATATGGACCCATGTCTGCTTGCCCATATGTGTATGTGTATGCGTATGTGTTATGTGTGCAACTTCTAGAAGGTTTTCAGGTTTCTGATGAGGGAAGACATAATAACGTTGGACCCTATAAACCTCACTGGTAGATTTACTTAGGGTGAGGGCTCAAACATTCCCCCCCCCTTTATTTATTTATTTGACAAAGAGAGAGACAGAGAGCACAAGTAGGCAGGCAGGCAGAGAGAGAGGGGGAAGCAGGCTCCCTGCTGAGCAGAGAGCGGGGCTCGATCCCAGGACCCTGAGATCATGACCTGAGCCAAAGGCAAAGGCTTAACCCACTGAGCCACCCAGGTGCCCCTCAAACATTTTCCTATGTCATCTTCTTGATGTATTCCTTGCAAATTTAGAAAAGTTTGAATCTCAGTATGGGCCTGGATGATGAGTCTAGTTAATTGGAAGATACATGAGAGAGTGTATTTGTGATTTTCCTGCTCTTTTGGTAACATCTATTAGAAAAAGCATTGTAAGAAAAGTCAGGAAACCAGGGGTGGGACGTTAGTTCAGTCATTCCTTTTCTGAACCTTAATTTCTTCAACAAAAAATAAAGTAATAGACTAGATAAGACCCTTTGTAACATCCAAAAGTGTATGATGGTCTTTTGCATTCAGGAGACTCTACATAAATGAACTGAGGTAGGTGAGGTACCTCAGATCATATCCCATTCTCTCTACAGATGTGGGACACATTGTCCAGGAAAGAGACCACAATGAATTTCAGCAGGGTGACAGGCAGAGCACTGGGAATTCTGCAGTCACAAAGGCCATCAGCTGCAGCTTTGGTCAGAAGAGGTCGTGGTGCGGTTCAGCCATCTGGCTCAGACAAGTGGCCCGATGGTTTGGCTAAGGAATCCTGATCTCTAAGCTTAGTTGAGTTAATTTGTCTATTTGCAAAAATCTGTTACGTTATATTTCTACTAGAATTTCACCAGCGTGGAAGTCATACAACATTGAACAGCCAGAATGAACACCAGCTGGTGCTCTGTACTTGTATGGAGCAGATGAACATATCAGTGGTGGGTACCAGTTACTATTCTGGCTAGTTATTTATTATTTTGCAAAGGTATAAATTTCATCCATATTATTTAATAAAAAATATTGTCATGTAACAGAAATTACAACATGGGCTGACATTACAGCAAAAGACATTGGCTTTTCTTTTCAAGTAGTTACATCTAGTACTGCTAGGAGGGGAAGAACAGCAAGAATATTAAAAGCAAAATCTCTTTCCTTCCCTATGACACACATCCTCATGATTCACATCAAATGAGCTTGTTAATTTAATTTTTTTTTACACCAAGAATAGAAAAAAAAGGGGGGGAGATTTTGGATTTATTTGTGGAGGTTGAGAAGTAGAAAGAAAAGATCATCTGACAGCACAAATTGCTCATCCTCTGCCTCCCAAACCTTCTCTCTAGCCCTCACACCAGCTGCCCACAATGGTCTCTTGCTCTGTTAGTACCATGGCTGTGGAAAATAGGGAACAGATCACTTTACATGAATGTTTATAGGTCATAGGTGAATGTCATGAATGTAATACAGTAAGGGATATTAAAATAAAAAAGCCCACAAGTGGCATACTCTCTACTTTGTTTCTAAGAAATATAAGGCAGAATTCATCCACAACATGGTTTCATATAAAGGGAAAGTACAGTTTCCTATCTCCAATAATGAAGAGAAATTGTCTTAATTCAAATGTTGAGATTATTAAAAGTTATTGCAAAGAACATCTGCAGCTTCCCCAGCAGTACCTTTAACTCATAAGATACTACAGAAAATAAACACAAAGATCCTCTTTGTGTGGATGGGAAGATTCAGCAGCTATGATTTTCAAATTACAGGGGGGATCCATAAGGAAAGAGGGCCAAAATATGGATAGGGACTCAATCCTATGTGGCCACTCCTATTTGGTTTTTCTGCAAAAGCCCCTGGCAATCTAACTAGCTAGGCAAGTTGTATTTAAGTTCTGTGGTGTTGACAAAACACATAGAACATTGCTTTTTGGCCAGCAAAAGAAAAATGATTTTAGGATTCTTACGTCTGATGGTCACCCTGTATAAGTCTTAATTTTTTTTTTTTTTTTGGTGGGGACATAATCATCAAAATCATAATCAACTCAGAAGAAAAAAAAAAGGATATAAAAACGATTAATTTGTACTCAACACAGCCTCTTAACGTATCTGTAGAAATTAAGGCTTAATTCACTTTTGTTATGAATCCTTGGGCCATGTGTATGAAGCAAAGATAGAAAATAAGATGCCCTAAAATATATTAATAATATTTAAAAAAAGAGATCAGTAGAACTTGTGAAGGCTGAAGAGGCAATTTGGGAGACATTTTTGCCATGGCTCTCCTCCTTATGTCTATAGCAGACCCTGCAAAAAGATTGTAAGAGCAGAGCTGAGAGGAAACTTTAATATACTTTATAATATTTTCCATCAGCTAACAGTTGACTGAAAAAGACACACGGAGGAAACTTATTTTCATCTTTGTAAATGTTACAAAAGCCATTAGTCATCATGGTAATTATAAGGTACAGGTTTGGATACAATTGGATACAATCCTAAGTGGCCAATAGGAGAAACTGCATCTATTCTAAAATGACTTAAAATCTAAAACATAATGCTAGAAGAAGGATGGTTTGTTCAAGTTTCAACTTCAGAAGGAAAATGCACACAATTTCAGAGGATGTTGCCTTATATTAATGGGAAATAATTAAGTATTTTAATAGTCCTTAAATACCCCTACCTTGCTCTGGAGGTTTAAACCACAGCAGCATTATGTCCATCCTATCATTTAAAAAAATATTTCATTACCTTCACATGTTTTGGTTAGTTTAAATATTAGTTACATTTCGAAAAAAAAATCCTACACTGTATTCCAGCAAATTAGTCTCTACTAAGAGGAGACTAGAGCATGAAACCCAAACAAGAATGTTTAATGGAATACAAATATCTAATCTAGAAACTCTAATAAAAATCTCCTTTCATTGGATGAAGGCTCGTGGCTATTATACAGAAAGCCACCACACGTGGTTCTCTCAAAATGCATTATAGATCAGGCTCATAATCTTTCCTTCCACAAAAATGGCATAAGAATTGATTTCAATTATCATTTAATACTTACTTCCCTCTCCTGTCAAAAAATGTTCCATGCACATGAAATTGGAGGTTGGCAGCCTGAACTCATTTATGGAAATTTTAAGGACTATTGATTTACCAGTGAATTTTCTAGTTCTCTCATTGTTACTGGAAGGATGCCTCAGAGTTGTAATCAGATGATAGGATGGGCTTGCATGCTGATAGGCTTAGTTAAGACTGAATGGAAAGAAAAGCTTTTCAAAAGTTTGTCAAAATGAATTTTATAAATTAGGCTAACATGATTGATTATACACAGCCAAATTTCTCCTGTAGCATTGAACTGACATTTCTTCTTGCTTTGTTTTATCCCCATACACCATTTTGGTATCTGGGTATTAACTATTGGGAAAAATTTAAGGTAATTTAAAAATTAACTGGACTCACGTCTTTGGAAACAGGGAACTATTTTGTGTACCTGAGGGTTTTGTTTTTGGTCTTTATGCTACACCAACATAGAGGCTACAAAAGTGTGTTTATTTAAGCAAATATTTGTGTTGTCAGTATATTTTATAGGGAGTGATGGTCTGATGGACACTTCTGGAAATTGTGTGCATTTATCTGCACATTTAATTCTCCTATGAAATCTTTGTTAAAAGGAGAGCATCTCAGGGCACCAGGAGGTGCCTTCGGCTCAGCATCTGCCTTCGGCTCAGGTCATGATCCCGGGGTCCTGGGATTGAGTCCCACCTCGGGCTCCCTGCTCAGAGGGAAGCCTGTTTATCAATCTTCCACTTCCCCTGCTTGTGTTCCCCTCTCCTGCTATCTCCCTCTCTGTCAAATAAATGAATAAAATCTTAAAAAAGAAAAAAAGGAGAGCGTTTCCACAAGGAACAACATCCTTATCAACACTACCAACACAGCCGCAGCTAAGTGCAGCCGCACAGACTTTCAGTACTGGAAAGAAACTAAGGTTACACAGTCCCATTTGTTTCTTTAAACAACACCCCACCCCACCCCTCCAGCCCTACATATATCATCCACTTTCCTAATAAATGTTGCCATTGTTTTCTTCTACGGGGACCAGACCAAGAGTTTGTGGGTCCTGAAGATACACAATTTTGCATTCTATCTTTAAAAAAAGGTTCCAACATTATGAATATGTATTTGGCATGAAAGTGAATATTTTGAATGACAAAAGCAATCACAACTAATTAGAAGATTTCAAAAACTGAAAATACAAATATCACAAAATCCCGAAAATGGTACAGTATTTTTATTAACTTGTTGCCTAATATACCCCTAGATTATTTTTCCTATTTTTTGAAGGCATAATTTTTGATCACCTTTCCTATGACAATGACTTTATCATATTTTCTGTAGAGAGGAGAGGAAATTCAGTTTTTTTCCTCTAGCATGGTTGACCAAACCTTTGTTATAATCGATAGTTTTGAAAGTTTCTTTCAGTTTCACAACTCATTACTGGTTACATTCTAGACTATGAGGATTACTGTCAAGTTAGGGGGAGCCTCTATCAAGTTTCCCTCAGATCTGTCGTCACGATATGGAAGAGTTTTTGACAGAATATTTCTGGCCCCATACAATTCGAACCATGTTTCTCCCCTGACCACGTATTCTCAGCACCAGTGTCAGAGTGCCCAGTTTAAATAACAGTGAGAACTATGTCCATGAAGACTTGTATCATGACACCAGGGGAGACGGGAAGAGTATCCCTGGAATCATTTCTGTAACAGAGCGCTAGCCATACCTAATCATACAAATAAAATATCCGAGTACACTGAATGTGAGTGAACACCACTTAGCACGATTTCACAAACGGCCTTGTCTGCTAACATCACCCGAACCAAAGGCAAGTGTGACAGGTGAGGAAGTGATCTCGACTTACAGCAGGTGAAAGAATTTATTTCTGGAACTCAGAGACATGACCCCGTGAGCACCTGGGTAAGCCTCGGAAAGGAGTTTCTTCAGCTTCAAAGTCCATTCTTCACTGCCTGCCCCTCCCCACTCCAGCCCTCCCTCCTGTCCCACTCTCATCCCTCCCACAGCAAACTTTGGTGTGAGCCTGCCTGGTCCTTCCTCTTCCTTTCATAACCTCTTTGTCTTAAACCCTACTGTTTCCATTTTCAGTGTTTGGCCTTGATAATTTCAATCCTGTTCTTACGAGTCAAGGTCACATCTCATTAAGCCTCATTGCTGTTGATTGCCTAAATATCTCCTCTTTCTTAACTGTTCTCCAACCCACCATAATAATTGAGAATTAGAAAACTGAGAATTAGGAACAATTGAGAATTATAAAATTCCCCCAAATCTTTATCTTCTGCTCATAAATCTTTAGGTAGCCTTTAATAACAGTGGGTAATGCTAGACCCTCAGCCTTTGAGGTCAGCCTATATTATGTCCATGGCTATCTTAAATGAGTTCTATTTCCCCAAACCATTCTCTCAGATTCTTTAGACTTCCTTTGAAAGATCCCTCTTCTTGTCTTTCCCCTTATTCCTTTCTGCATGGAGCTTCCTACCTCTTCTCTCTACTTGTCAAAGCTAAACTTGCTCATCTTGGTCTGCTGTTGCCATCTTCCTTGCTGTGTTAGAGGTTTTCTAAAACATCCAATGCCATGGTGAGAACTCCCTTTACTGGAAGAAAGTGCGGTCTCTCTTTGACACTTAACGCTATTCATTTAATATTTATATAAAACAGGTATATGTACCTAAGTGTGCACAGCTATAACATCTTTCCAACAATATTATAAGAAGGTTCAATTCAATTGCTATCACTGAGCACTTTACTATTAGAACTGCAAACATAAAATAAATTTAAGAAATACTTTCTTCCTTTAGGATGTTTAATTAAATCTTGCGAGAGAAGAGCAAAAATTACTTGCAGTACAAGGTAGAGTAAAGTAAGAGTCCTATATAGCAATCACATATGACCTGTTAATCGTTAGACTAACTCTCTCTCCCACTAGATGGCATGCTCTTCAGAGTAGAGGTCTTTTTAACCATAGCTTTTATATTTCCAGCACCTAGTTTCTGAAGATACTGAGTTTTCCATAGTCAGAGATATTCCTGTAGGGATGGGAGATGTCCTAAATATGGCTGAGGGGATTCAAACACTGATTCGGGGTCTGGATGGGAGGTATGAAGCACAAATGGTTTGTATTCGTGCATGTGAGTTCTCCGTGAGACAAGCTTATGATGACAGAGATCCAGAGATCTGGAGACCGGAAACTGCATGCAAGTCTCAATTTCAAACTTTACTTTCCTCATCTACTAAAATAGCTCATGAATAACTGGTTGTCATTTATTAAGAGATTAAGTGAATTAATACAGTGCCTGGAACCTGGTAGGTACTCAAAAATTCATGTTTCGGTTTACCCTTTCTTAACATATTATCCACTGATAGAGCAGATTAGCTTCATATTTTGTCTTGTAGGAGATTTTTTGAACTCTACTCTTCAGTTCCCGAAATCTACTTTAATCACAATGCTGGATCTGTAAAATTTAAATATACCTCTTAGTAGGAAGTCAGTGAAAAGAAACTTTAAAATATTTAAAGTCTGGATTAGGATGTTTAACAATGAAACACAAATTCACATTTTTAAAGACTCCACTAACACTAATGGTGGTTTTAAACAGCAATAAGCTGTTGCTTGTCAGGCCAGCTGCAAGGAGTGGATTTGATTACATATATACATTCTGTGTGGTCAGAAATTTAATGCCGAGACCCAGCAGGGGAGAAAGAAAAGTCTGAAAAGAGATTGGCTCCCAGTGTCATTTATAATAAAGGGAACCTTTTCTAAGAAATTTTATCTGAAAGTTAAGAACTCCTTTGAGATTTTTACCATCAACTCAGCATGGTGCTATTATTTTGTTACTGAGACACTTAAACTTTTGTTTTTCTTACCCCTTAGAGAGGAATCAATAGTTTAAAATTAGAGCAGAGAGGAGCAGCTCTTGAGTGTTAATCTGAGCTTGGCACTGAGACCTTAAAGATTGCTGTCAGCAGCTTATCAGCCATGCATTAAACACTGTACATACTCACTGTTTATAGGGAAAAAATTAAAATATGACATATGACAGGTTTTTAATGAAACATAGCATAAAGGGCTTCTGAAGAAAAGCTATCTACCTTTTCCTATTACCAAGAGTAAGATATTGGAGATATATTTCAGGATATCTGCCAAGTTCATAGTATTTTCTCCTTCTCTGGAAACTAGAGAAGGAATCTCATATTCTCCCTGGAGTTGGGCTCCCAGTAAGCATGCTTATATTGTGTGAACTGGACCTTTACCCTTTTCTTGCCACTTGTAGTAGATCCCAGACTTAATTTCCAGAAACTGTTCTAGTCACAGCTGACTGACTAGTGTTGGACACTTGACAAGCCTGGGTGAAAATGATTCCCTCACCTAGGGAGCTAGACTAGGACTGAGAGACCGACAAACCAGTCAGTATCTGTGGGTGACAAGAACTGGTCACGAATGTGGCAGCCCTAGGGTGGACACACATTGATCAGAGACGGCAACAAATCCAATCTGTAGATTAAGTGAATAAAAACATATGCACGTGATGTGACAAGCACTGGGTGTTACACGCAACTGATCAATCATTGAACACTACATCTGGAACTAACGATGTACTATATGTTGGCTAATTGAATTTAAATTTAAAAAAGAAACATATACATGAACAGACATGAGATATAAGGATTCTTGGCAATTTTCTGGTTCTTTGTTCTAGACCTTTCTTCAGGCCTGATGGCATTGCTATTACTGGATTTCATGACTCTATATTCATATGATCTCCCACCCACCCCCCCCACACACACCATCTCTGTTGTGGATTTTTAATTTATTCATGTAATAGGTACTTATGTCATACCTACTAGGTTTCAGGAAAGAGATGGCAGAAGACTAGGCTCTGGGTTTTCTGACCTGAGGGTTGTTTATGGGGGAGAGTATATTTATGTTTCTCGTTTCACAATATTAAGATTGTCTAAAGATTTTAAATACTGATACCTGATAC
Source organism: Mellivora capensis (assembly GCA_004024625.1). NCBI lineage: Eukaryota > Metazoa > Chordata > Mammalia > Carnivora > Mustelidae > Mellivora > Mellivora capensis. The sequence continues at coordinate 33,778 of PISX010005855.1, read as the reverse complement.
TGTATAAAAAATACATTAGATGAACACTTTTCCCCTTTCCAGTAGGAAGGGAAATCCAAGCCTCCGAGTATTTACAAATGACAGAGCAAGTGACATGGTGAGAATGCAAACCTCGGGATGCAGCTACGTGTTTCTCAAGTCAGGTCCCGTCCCTCCAGCAACACAACTGACTTTCCCTCAGGCTAGATTTTCCCCTTCCCTCTCTGGCACTCCTCATTTCAATAAAGGATCCCTTGATTTAACCCGCTTGTTCAGTTCAAGGTTCAATGTAACCTGTACTTCACAGAAACTTCACAAAGATTTAATTTTGTTTCTTTTTTCGCAAGTTTTACATCTAACCCATCATCAAATCCTAACAGATCATTTTCCCAGTGCTCTCAGACTCTTATCTCTTCTCATCCCCTCCAAGCCATTATTCTGTCCATGGGGAATGACTGCAAAAAGTCACTTGCCCGTCTCTGTTTCTACTCTGTGCCCATCGCGTATTCTGTTCTCCAGATGTCAGCAGAATAAACCTCTTAAAACATAAATCTGATCATGTCACTCTCCTGCCCAAAAGTCCTGTCCATCCTCTGACCTTATCTCATCTACCACCTCTGCCTCACACATTCTGTTCCAGCTGTAATATCCTCCTTGCTGTTCCGCAAATATTCCAAGCAGGTTCCATTTCAGGGTATCTGTACTCCTTGTTTCCTTTACCAGGGATGCCTTTCATGGAGGCAGCCCCTGAGCCTGGACCTTTGCTTCGTGGTGCATTTGTTCAAGTCTTGCCAGCACAGAGACCTTCCCCGACAGCCCGTGGTATAGTAGCGGCCTCCCACTAACCCCAGAGCATTTATGTCTACCTGGCATTACTTGGTTCACTCAGTGATATGTGTTTGCTCTCCTCCCACTAAAATGTGAACTTTAAGGAAGCAGCTGTTTGGTCTGTTTTGTTCACAGCTACATCTCCAGGACTTCCAGAACAGTGCCTACAATAAGAGCGAGGTTCAGTAAATGATTGGGTGAATGAATAAAAGGGACTGGACACTTTTCAAATAGCTAAGTAAAAAATTCAGATTATATGACTTGACGTAGTTTACTTTATTTACTCTAAGAACTACCCTCCTCCTAGATTTCCATTGAGAATATAAACTTTCTCACTCATGTTGCTATAGACTCTTTACACTTTTGTAGCTTATTCTTACTGGCTCTGCATTCCAGTGATTTATCTGATTATAAATTGGAATACACATGGAAGGCTACAGTGTTTTCTTAGCTATACCAAAGCTACAGTGTTTTGCCAATCTTATTCTCTTTCACAGTGCCCTGTAAATTTCACATGTCCTGTACGTTTTCTGGTTAATAACAGTGTTGAACACAATTAGCTGAAAAAGTTTTCTCTCTCTTTTAATTTTTGAAATTAAATTTGAAATTTGAAATTTCAAATTTGAAATTAAGATCTGACTATTTAAACTTCTATTTGGAAGATACAAACACACCAGAGTAGCAATGTACATAAAGATGGCAGAGGGAGAAGGTTTCTTGTAGATTTAAGAAAAACAAAACAAAAAAGAAACCCCCAAAACCTCATCATCCCTGTTGTGGATTTTTAGTTCACTCATTTAAAAAGTTCGTATTTCATACATTATATGTCTCAGGAAAGAGATGGCAGAATCAAGGCTAGGCTCTGTGTTTCCTGTCTTGTAGTCTTGTTCATAGGGTAGAATACATTTTGTTTCCAATTTTGCAATTTTAAAATTGTCAAAAGATTTTAAATATTGATACCTGATACCATATAAAATACTTTTTTTGCATAAAACATACTTTAGATGAACGTATTTCTTCTTTTCCAGTAGAAATGGATTTCTAAATTTTTCTTCACTCTTGCAAATACAGTCAATGTTCCATATTAAGCAGTAACGTTATTTCTAAATACTAACATACTCCAAGCACTAATACATTTTTTAGTGACACCTATCGATAATGTTCACTTTGTTTTAGAATAAATTTTACTTCGTTATTAACCGGTTCATTAAACATTTATATGTTTTGAGTGTCTAGCATGTGACAGTAACTGTCCTTAAAGAGTTTATGTTGTTGGTTTTTCTTATTATTTTTTAAGAGTTTATGTTTAATAACTAACCATTCACAGAGGACATTTAAGAAGATAGCGTGTCTGTGCATGATTCAATGAAATAAACACCCAGACCAGGGATGAGCATGCTCGAAAGTTTAAAGGTAAAATGAATCTATTTCATGAAATGACGACTGGCTTGCATCATTTAACTTTAACATTTACTTTAATACTTACATGTGTATTATTGTGTAACATTACTATGGTTACACAAGTGATTAAGAACCTGTCCCTTTTTATAATTTTCACAATATTCTAGTCACCAGGACTAGAATACAATGTGACCAGTGGAATATTAACAACCTGGATGAAAGGTCAAAGGGTGTATGTCGTGACACAGTGGTTGGGAAGGGAGGAGAATACTTAGAGACACCTCATTTCTTCTGCTCATTCTATATTTTTTTAATTCTTCACATCTGCCAATCCCGTAGCAAGGATATTTAAATGAAAGACCAGTCGCGTGATCTTACATTCTTACCAAAGTTTATATCGTATCTGTCAAATGCTTCGGAGTGATTTTTATGCTCATCTTTAACATGTCCTAGAAGAAACTTCCGAGTATATGACAATTTACATTATATTCATAATTATATCCATTTTGAAATTGATCCTCTAAAGAATAAGAAAACCTCAGGATAGTGATTCTTAAAATGCAAACTGTTTAACTGGTACCAACAATCATGGCACCTGGAAAATAAAAGTTTTCTCAAAATGCTCTCCTTTAAATGCGCTGCTTAAATTTTGTTGCAAATGACCCGTTTTCTGTGACAAACGTCATCCGCTACATTCATGGTATCGAGTGTCTCTGAGGGTTAGCCTATTACCCAACCAGCTGAACTCTTCCCAACCACTGATTTCTCAAGGGTACTTACATATTCTTCATAAGCTTCATGGGCTGGAGGAGGGGGTGCCCTATATCCTGGCACTGTCGGTGCCCCCCGGGCTCGTGGGGTTGGGACACCTCTTGCTACAGGGGGCACTGGAAGAGCTCCGCGAGTCACAGTAGTCCCTCGAGGGGTGAGTACACCTCGTCCAGGTGGTGGGGGGGGAGGAATGGCACCCCCACGGCCCCTAGGAGAAACAGGTCATGTACAGATGAGAAATCAGAGATGAGAGAAAGAGACTAAAACATAGCATTCCCATCTTATCGCCATATGATGGAAGAAAACCAAGTTTATCTGTATGCATGAGTCCTGCCGGGTGTGTGTGTGTGTGTGTGTGTGTGTGTAATTGAGTTTCTTTAGGGTATAAAGTACTTTGACCTCTACGGCAGAATAAATTTTGTAAATGTTGGCTATAACTTCTCATAATGAAACTCATACAAAATGCTTTAATATAAAATGGAAAAAAAATGAACACAAACCAACCCACTCTCATTTTATTCCAGTTTTTCCAAGCCAACCCAAATCAGAGCTTCAGCTAACACATCAAGTATTTCCTGCTTTTTAAAAGTTCACCGTATGCCAACTTTGCTTTTACAAAAGACGTACATTGGCACCTGTTTTCACTAACTGAAAGAAATCAGAAGACGATTTCCACTTTTATAAAAAAAGGTGAAAAGCAAAAATAGTGTTGAGCATTTTTTTTTGTAGCAAGTCAGTATAGGGGTAGCGTGTACCCTGAGCAGCCAGAGTATCCCCACCAAGCTCCTTCCCCAAGAACTACACTTAGCGTCTCAACACCAAGCCGTCAGAGCTTTGAACTGTGTGAACATCTGTGCTTTATCTCCATTTATTTTGTGCATCCATTACCAGGATGTGTCCTAAGGTACCAGAAAAGCCTGAGAGGTTATTTTTCAGGGGTCTGGGAACACTCAAAAAAATTTCCATATAAATTAATGGTACTTGCTTCTTTGCTTTATGCCATTTCAGCTTATGAAAGGTCTTACAGGCATGCTGGATAGCAGGGGAAACCTGGATGACCCACTGGACCATCCACGAATCTGAACTGCTGAATGTCAATGTCTCTCCTCCACGGTGGAGGTAATTGACAGTGAGGTGAAATGTTGTATTTACAAAGGAAAAAAAAAAATCTGTCTGCACTTTCACACTTTAATAAAATGTGGAACTTGAAGCACGGTGGTATCATTTTGCTTATTCTAGTAGCTGACGCTTGAGGTCGTTGAAGCCACAACTCACTATCACTTAGCTGTCATCAGGCATACAACCCCCTGAACTGGTACAGTCACTAGTATAAGTTGTTTTCCTATGGTAACTACGGTGTTAGTGAAATACGGCAGGTTTCTGTGATACAAGAGTAGACTGAATGCTCTGTACTGTGGTGCCTGACACAAAAGTAACTTGTATTAAAAGCCTAAGATCAAATGGTTGCAGCCAACTTTTATGGTTTTCCAAGGCCTTTGGAAAGGTTGAGTGTTTGAAGTCTTTGGGCAAGAGCGTGGTTATTTCACTTTTTATTATGTCTGAAAGGCTGGCCTCCAGAAAGCACTGCTTTCAGCAGGAACACTAAAGCTTTGGGGAAAATGATGATCATGGGGATGTCAACAATCACACTGTTTGGCTGTGCCCACAGATGGGGGATGGAGGTTATGCGTTCAGCTATGAATAGCAGTCAGCTGGCTCTTGCTTGCTTGCGGAAAATGAGCTTTTGTGAGTGGACGGTAAGAATGCTGGTAGAGTTCTTAAAAGTTTTAAATAGATTATAGAGCTGATGAATAGAGAAATTATCAGACAACTTATTGTAAGTCTAATGTACAGAGAATGTTCTCCTGGATTGGGGAAGGTGAAATACAAAAGCCCCAGAAGGCCCAGTGCCCATTTCAAATACAACAATAGCTGAGAATACACTATACTATATTACCATGATAATATAAAATACATCTATGAAAAAGGATGTAAAGACCAATTTTACCTTCACTGGGCCTCCAAGCATCTCTGTTTCCTCCTAAGTAGGGTGAGCATATGTCCGGGTTTGCCTAGAACAGTTCTGATTTACAACTGTTGTCCTAGCTTCCCGTTCAGTTGAGCATTTTATCACTCTCAGAAGTGCCCAGGTGTGGGTAGTCAATTATATCTACACTACATTCACAAGTGCTGTCTATCCCACTGAATAATCAGAGGTAAGTAAGTAGTATAACTAACTCCCTGGGCTAAAGGTGGATTTTTTTTTTCTAATGGGTAAAATCGAATCTCTGAATCTGTAACAATTCTTCCTGCTTCAAAATTATATATTGCTCAGGGCCCCTGGGTGGCTCAGTCAGTTAAGTGTAGACTCATAATTTCGGCTCAGATCATGATCTCAGGGTCATAAGACTGAGTCCCACACGGGGCTTTGTGCTCAGCAGGGGGGTGTTCTTGAGATTCTCTCTCTCTCCCCCCTCTTCCTCTGTCCCTCTCCCACTCAAGCTCTCGCTCTAAAAAATAAATAAAAATAAAAGTAAAATAAAAAAAAATGATGCTCACATCAAACGTAATTTCTCACCCTATTCCTGCCTCAATTATGTCCCAGACACAGCCCTAGAAACCTGTCTCCTGAATCTGACTCAACACCTCTTATAGACTGTCCTTTCCTTGGAATTTTAATCTCACATCTCTCTTCTCCGATTCAGCTGAAGTCTCACAGCATCTATTTTAGGATACCATTCCTGGATGAATCTACACTACAGTATCCTTCATTTTTCTGATTTCTTGAAAGTCTTTGAATACAATCTAGTTATTGCCTACCCACTTTGTTGAAAATTATCTTGACTGAGATTACCAGTAACCTACCAGTTTCCAAACCCATTGGAGTCATTTACAGTCCCCATTCCACTGCACTTGTTACACTTATCACTGTGGATTGATTACTAGCTGGAAAATGCCTTCTTTGGACCCTTGTATTCTCTAACACTAATGATGACTATTACCTGTTTCCTTCCTAACATGTGCCATACCACGGATTATATGCCTCATATCAGAGGTTCCTTCACTTGTCTATATATTAGAATCTCCTGAAGACTTTGAAAAACTCTAAATTCCAGACCACACCCCAGGCCAATTAAATCACAATCTCAAACGACAGGAATCTCTCAGGGATTCCAATGTGCAGATCAACTTGGGAACCACTGCCTTATATGTATCATCTAATTTAAAAACCTTGACGACGTTGTTATGTAGCTATTCCTGAGATACTTTAAAGGTTGAGTACCAAGTCACACAGAAGGTACAAGTCACCTGCTAAGGTCACACAAGCAATCCACAGACCTTGAATGAATTATAGGAATAATTTTATTCTTTGTTTAACTTGGTTCTTCACTTAATCTTGTGGATGATGTCATTAATCGCTAACTAGGTTAGACATCAGAGAGTTATCCTTGTTGTGGGCCAAATACTTTTTCTTCTCCGACATCTAATTGGGCACTAATTCCTATAAATTCTAATCTTTAACCTAGTCCTATATCTCCACAGTCCAGGGAGTGTTCATTTCTGTCTTGGATAATGGACGCGTCTTCTTACTGGCTTCCCTGCCATAAGTCAGTGTACTTCTGTCTGTCTCTCTCTTTGAGTGCTTTGATTCTTCTCTCTCACTTACAGTGAAGACTGAATAGTCTTCATTAGAAACAAGTATGATTACTCCCTTCTTTCACAAACTCCATTAGTGCTATGTATTAATTCTCATCGTACTAAACAAAAGCCTCTAAAATCCGCCCCTAATGTTTTATTTTCCTCAGTTTGCTCTCAATCAATATATAGTGATGATGTGTGTCCGAGATGTCAAATGTCTTAATTCTCCAATTAGGTACTATAAATTATTATAATATATAGACATAATGCTTTGTTCTGTGGTATGCACAATTACTGGAAGATTAGTTTTTATACATATATTTATTGACATGAAAATTGCTTTAATTAAATACATTTCCAATAAATTATTATAGAAGTTTTCAAGTATCCCAGACACCATTCTTTTTGAATGTAAGTATAATTGAATGACTTAATAAAGTCATAATTTCCTACGTATATACAAATTAGCTTCCATTAACTCATGTTTTCAAGAGGTTCCTAATCAATATGATCTTCTGTTTTGTAAAGCTGTTTGTTTATTCTTTTTTAATTGTAGATACTTCCCATCGTGTGGTTTGAAATAGAAGACAGCAGAATTCTGGTCCATTTACTTTCATTAATGTTAATACATTGATGATATCAATATAGCATTGAAGTGAGGTTTAAATTTCAACATTATGTAGTATCAGATTTGTATGATATATGTGTTGTTAAAAAGCAAACTTTTCAAACAATTTTTACTAGCACACTTAAAAATCTAGACCACAATGCACTATTCTTTATTAAACCATAAATATTAATATTTTAAAATGAAATTGTACTGAAATTGAATCTTATATGGTCTGTTCAAATCCTGAAATATAATGATACACTAAGGAGCATCAATAACAAAATAAAATATATTAATACAAATTTATAATCTCAAATGTAAGTTAAGGCATTATTTTTAAAAAAAGGTTCTAATTTCAAGGAATATAGAATAGAAAAAACTTGTTCCCCCTCTGTAGACTTTCTAAATATATATTAGGTTACACTATATAAAACTCAATATATACTAGGTTATACCATATAAAATTTGGCATTTTGGGAATTACAAAAGTGACAGTTTTATTATTTAAGGCACATGATTTAATCAATTTAAGATTACCTGTAATGATATCATTTCACAACCCATCATGATGAGCTTAGAAATGTACAAGATTTTATAAAAGACTGATTCCATAAAAGTATGTCCATAAAAGTTATGTCATATTAATTTTTAGCAATAAAAAATGTTCTTAATTAGCATTAGAGAGCACTTATTTTCATCTTTAGGGATAAAAATGTAATAATCTCTGGAAGATTTTAAGAAGTTTTCCTTTAGTCAAATGTAATTTTCAGAATTGACACATTTTATTTTTAAATAGCCATTGCCTTGGTATATTACTTGGAATTTATCATTTTTTAATTTTTTTTCTGATTAACTGCAAAATGGAGGTGTTTATGATTTAAATGTTAAAACTGATTTTTGACACTGGTGGTTGACAATATTAGGGGCATAATTTCTCAAATAAATTGAATCAGCAAAGTATCCTAAAATCTCTAATGATGAATTCTATGCAGTGTATGAAATAATATTCTAGATCTATATCCTTTAGAGATTTGAAGGCCGACTCTAACAGGGTAGAGAGAATGACTGAATTACACAGTCTGTGAGTGAAGGCTATGAGTATTTTTTGCTTTACCTCTTCACAAACGAATGCTTTCTATTGAAAGCTGGACTAATTCAGAATCATACAAAACAAATTCTGATGCAGAAAGATCCCCAATTTTTTTTTGTGTGAAGTGAATAATATAAAACAAAATCCTCTCTGCTGACCAAAGGCATTCCAAAGTCGAATGTACCTGAACTTTCAATACTCTTACCATCAGCCATATAAGAAGTATGCTTTTCTGGCTTTCTGGACTAGTGGTGCATATATTTTCTCCCTATCTATCTAAACACCTATCTACCTAGCTCCTCATCCCTGTCTCTATCACCTATCCAGAAAGACTATCAATTCAAGGGCCACTTAAGGCACGGACAGACACATTTTTAACTTTCTCTTCATGCAAGATCATCCTGGTTCAAAAAAGGCAAAGAATTGTATCATCTGCATGCTCTAATCCTGAGGACAGAACCACAAAGAAGAAAGTCTCAGGTTTATGCCTCTTATTTTCTTAGGATAGTTGTTAAGAGCTCTACCTGCGAATTCTAGAGTCAGACCGCTTATAGAACTTCAGGCAAATTCTCGACACCTTTCTGTACCTCAATCTGTCACCTGTGAATGATACTTAAGCCTGGTATGGAAGACTTGGTGAGTTAATTTATGAAAGTGCTTATGCATTATATAAGCATCCACTGTCATGGTTTTTGTTGTGGTGGCCACTATTGTTGTTTATTCCTGCCTGTGACCATGGCACAGGCCAGGTTGGCAAAGGCTTGCCATCCATGTTTGCTGTTAATGTATTTCAAGTAAGAGCTAATGTACCTTGAAGGGGTTGTGGGAGCTATTCTGATCCCTCTGCCTCTAATGCCTCTGCCACGACCAGAGTCCTCTGAGCCATTTAAGTAAGATAATTCACGTAGCTGTTCCTGACGAATCTCATCATTGTAGTCCTAGGGAAACAAAAACAAAAAAACAGGACCTGATGAGTTAAGATGGGGCATGGGGGTTCTTAGAGCTGAACAAAAACAATACAAAAGGACATTTTTCATCCATTTTCTGGAGTCTTGTATATGAAAATCTAAAGTGATGTAGAAAGGGTATATACTTTAAATTCCTATTTTTATATAGAGAAATTGAAATTGCTTCTTTTGTCAAGGAAGTACTCAGCAGGAAATCAGATGAAATGTGCTGGGATAGCACTTGATGTGTTAGCCAGAAAAGGAAAGACAGCAGTACAGAACAAAATCGTGGAATATACCAAAGTGGTGATTAGCATAAGGAATACTGAAAAACAACTCTCCTGGGATGGTATGTGTAAACTGCGGTGGCTGCATGATTCTCAAACACCTCCTGATGCATAAACCAAAAAGGGGTGTCTCAAGGCCCTAAGTAGACCCTGTGTTAAAATCATAAAGAAGGAAAATCACAGAGCAAAGTTTCATACAACTGAGAAGCTGCTCAATCCAACCAAACAACTTGACGGACAATATTTAAAAATAAGGAATTTTCAGCATTCTAGCATTGGGATGATGGAAAGATAGCCACAGCGAAAGGCAAATTTCACAGCAATAACCAGAGATTCAGTAAAAGTCAAAGGGACTTTCTTTATCTTTCATCAGTGTGGAAATATGTCCATCATTTCAATGGGACCAAAGAAATGACTGGAGTCACTAACGACGAATACTCTTTAAAAAACAAGTATCAGTCTTACCTGTCTCTCCTTTTATTAACACACACCCTCAAACCCCAATACACACCCCTGCCTGAATAGTACAAAATTGAATAATAGGTTATTTTTACCAAATGGCCAATCTGATTAAATTCTTTTTCAGTAAATATTTGTTTAAGTGAAATCATGGCAGTGGATTTGCTAGTGCCAGAGAAGGGCCTAGAAGTGGACACTAGAAATATCTGTAAAAGGAAGGCTGACAGAAATGATGTTTGAAGCCCAGTTGTGGGCTTCAAAACACAAGAATATCCTCTTACCAATGTTGCGGGTTTAGCTCTTCATGTATGTGTTACAGTAGTATTAACTAAATACTCTGTATCCTTACCCACCCACCTCTGTTCAGAAAAAGGCAGGGATGCATTCAGCCTACAAGGATTTCTAATGCAGAGCTTTACCTCATGCTCCAAAAATTGCCTTGATTACAAGTAGAAGTACTAGTCACTCCAAAGTATTTATCTTCTTATTTTTAACATGTTGCTTTCATGTTCATCCTCTTTAGCATCTCATAATGGGCTCAGCACACTTGGCTGACAGAGAGCTATACAGTAGAAAATTACAGTTTCCACTGTAATATATATATTCCACTTCTACTTCTTAATTTTCACAGTCAAACAACCACCAAACTGAAGAATAAACATGTCTATTATTTCCTTAGGATCAGGGAATGGGACGAATTGCTACTTCTGAGTGATCTGACCAGCCACCATTAAAATGAAATATTAATTCCGTAATTTCCTGATGTAATATTCTTAATTGGTAAGGGAAATCATTTTGTTTTCTTATCTGAAGAAGATCCATGAACTCTCAGGGTCCTTATTAACTCTAAAACGAGATAGATTTTCATTGTTGGTAACCCTGAAATTGAAAAACTAAGAAGTTGGAGATGAATTCAATAAACGTAAATTTTACTTTTATGCTAGAATCAGAAAATGTAATAATGTGGATGTAGTCTTATGTATCATATACTCATAAAGAAGGGGAGGAGGAGGCTGGGGAGGAAATAAGGGACAGGGAGGATAAACATATTAATCGGACAATATGAAAGAATAATTCCCAATTTGATCAGGCCTCCCTGCATCCATACCTTAGAGAGATTTGTCTTAGCCAATTGGACAAGAAGAAAGGTGACAAAAGCAAAGACTTGAAAGGTGCTTCCATTCTCTGGAACTTACCCTTTCTTGTCACTGAGACCTATGCCACCAGGTGAAGAAACCCACGCTGGCTTTCTGGATAATGAGAGACCACGTGGAGAGAGGCTCCAGTCACCCCTTCCCTTTCACCATCCCATGTGAGTTCCCAAACATGAGAGTGAGGCCATCCTAGACCATCTAACATGAGTCAAGTGGATGAAGACTGAAAAAAAATTCCCCTTCTTACTCCCAGAATGGGAATAATAAAAGGGTGTGTTAAGCCAGCATTCTGGTGGTTTGTTTTAAGCAAAAACTAATAAATCTAGAGGGGGCTGATCAGCATGGAACAAGAGAGACCAAAGTCAGAGAGGCTTACTTCAGCAGCCTTTCTACTTTCCTGTCCAAAGGAGGGTGTGTTGGCCGAGGTGTGATCTACATGTTTCTTGGGATAGATATAGCCCTTGCGTGGAGGTAAATATAGCTAATGGCATACCCTAGTGTCATTAAAGTTTGAAATGTCTACTTAAAATATTTTATTCAGAGTCGGTGCTCACCGATCCAACTGCAGATTGGAATTCAGCGTCTAGACAGACCTGCTGACAGGGAGACAATCTTCATCTTATTGACATGAATATCTGACACTGTGGGTTAATTCTTAGTGTAAGCAAAACAGCTATTGTTGATATACAATCAAGTTTTCTATGAGCCTAGCTACATATTCTGTTTAAAAAAATGACCATCTTCCAGGGTTGTGGTGGTCAAAAGAACAGGCCTCTACCTACAGAAGTAATTGACTAGGAATCCCCATTGCTCTGTTCTGAAATCTTCTTGCTCTCAAGGCCATGCTCCCCAAGAGCAACTCCTAGTCAATGACCAGATGTGGTCAAAATGCTAAAAGAGGGCCATTCCGGGGAGTCACAGGACGCCTCAGCCTGTGCCTCAAGGATTCTCTGACAGCCTTACTGAAGTTGTTGTGGGTTTTTTTAAAATTAATTAATTAATTTATTTTAGATGGGGGAGGAAAGAAACTGGAGTGGGGGAGAGAATCTCAAGCAGACTCCCCACCAAGCATGGAGCCTGACGCAGAGCTCAACCTCACAATCCCAAGATCATGACCTGAGCGGAAACCAAGAGTTGGACACTCAACTGACTGAGTTACCCAGGCTCCCCTGAACTTGCTTATAATGTCATTGCACCAGAACAATCTAGGCCTTTCCACTTCTCTTTCCTTTAGGTCAGATGTTGTGATGTGAGGGCTTCCCAATCTTCCTTTGCTCCTTTATTTATTTATTTATGTTACAAGAGCATTTTCCCTATCAAAATCCTTATTTGTATAATTCCAATTTGGCATCAATGAATATACAAAGTGTTGACAAAACCAAGTTCTTAAGATTACAAAGCTGAGAGCTTTGATAAATGCATTAATGTTAATGCTGGTGGAGCTTATTTTGTTCAACAGACTTTATACTCTGATTAAATTGTAGTACTTGCTGTTCTCTTACTTAAAAATGGTTAGATGCGAATTAAACATGAAACTGATTATTGATTAGCAAAAAGGGTAGTAATTGATATTTTTTAAGAAAATGGATGGCATATTGCCAATGATTGGCAATGAATGGCAATTTTTTTGACAGTTCACTTGATAGGACAATATGAACGAGTCATGGTGTGGACAGACACAAGCCATATCTTGGGCAGGAGACCAGAACAATGTGGTTGGCTCAGATAAACTGCAGCAACAATGAAAATCTGTGTGTGCAGGTGTGTGGTGAGTTAAGAGAGAGAGAATATGGGCAACCACAAAAAAAATTTAGGAGTCTTCTACTGGTAAGTGGATGATATGATTGGGAAAGGTAGGGACAAAAGACATTTTTAAGTGTAGAGATGACTAGAAGTAGAACATTAACCAGATAAAAGAAGAAATTAGGGGGAAAAAAGGCTTAGAGGTAGAGAATTTGTACTTGGTCTTTTTAAAAAATATTTTATTTATTTGAGAAAGAGAGCATGCTCAATGTGGGGAAATGGCAGGCAAGAGGTAAATTCAGACTTGAGCCAGATGCGGGACTCCATCCCAGGACCCCGGGATCATGACCAGAGCTGAAGGTAGACACCTAACCGCTGAGCCACCCAGGCACCTCTTGTAGTTGGTTTCAATTACCTTAGGTTTAAAATGCCAAAGTGACATTAAGAGTTATCTTAGAAATTCAGATCTGGGTTGGGAGAGTAAATCTGAATGTCATCGCACATATTTGTGATAATAGAATATTAGCACAAAGATTGTATAAGAGATTAGTAAAATAATGCAGTGATAAAAATTTTCTAATCATACTGTTAATGTAATTTGTATCACTGAAGATGTCAGTTAGCTTATTAACTACAGTATGTGGATTATTAAATATTAAAAGACAATGTCATTTAATAAACTCGGGTTTTTCTAATTAGATACTCAAAATATATACACCTCTGCATTTATAGTAATGAAGCATCTACATGTTGCAAATAAATATGGAAGAGAACATTTTTAATGCCCACATGTTAGGACAGTTGATACTAAATATTTTCTAGACTGAATATATTTTTATAATATAAATATAATTTTCTAAACCCTAAATTCTGTAATTTTATATTATAGTGCTTTTTCCAGTCTTCATTAAGCACAGATCTAATTTTGAATTAATCTTTCATAACTAGAACATAAGTCTACCTGAAGATAGTATATCCAGTTGAACATTTAATTATGGCATGTGTTGCTGATGCTTCAGTTATATAAAAAAATCATTTTTTCCAGTTATATGGAACCTTAAAGATACAAGTAAACAAAACATTCCAAACTTACCTTATAAATATTATCTTATTAAAAAAACATATCACCACATAGTTCATTTGAGTGGTACTGAGTTCTAAGGTTCTGGAGTCAAAAAATAATTATACTATGAATGGGTGGTTGTAGTTTTATGGCATTTTTAATTTTAACACTCAATTAGCTAGCACACACATTCACCAAAAAGTAAAATGTAAGTTTATAAGTAGTAATTATAATTTGTATTTTATATTGTTTTAGTATTTTTCATTTCTTATTTGATATTAAATGACCTTTGAGAGAGAGAGAGAGAGATAGAAAAATAATTACCTAAGCATGTGAAAAAGTTCATAAAGGACCAAGAAAGGTTAAGTTATGACAATTTAGGATGAACAAAAATGGAAAAAATAATTTCCAGTCATTTGAGATAAATAAATAACAAAATAAATATTTTAACAAATAAACATGATATAAGCATATTATTTTTAATAAATAAAATAATAAATATCAAAAATAAAATCTTATGTATTTAACTGATATGTAAAACAAGAATATTACAAAATTTTTTAAATAAAACTTACCCATATTTTAAAGAAAGAAGAAAATAAATGTCTAGAAGAAAATGAGTTATACTTACAGATGAACCTTAATATTATTCTAGATAAGATTCGAAATTACTGGGATTTTACACTTCAAATAATAGAGAATGCTTTACTACTTTGGGTATACCAGCAATAAATAAATCATACACACATTAAAAATAAATCATACACACATTAAAAATACCCTTTGCCTTGAAGATGAATTATAAGGCACTTTATAAATGCTGATGGGTTTGATCTGCAGCTTTGGTTTCAGATAGAAGGGATTGAAACATTGAACTTTTAAATGAATCTATCAAGGCTTAAATAATACACACATCTACAAAAACATTTTTAGGATTGATTCAAATTTTAATTTTATTTTTCCTATAATGTCCAAAAATGTTGCTTGTTTGCTACAAAATGTAAAAATCGCCCCCTTGAAATAATAACAAAGATATTCACAATACTTGTTATATGTTCCTTTTGCTCAGGGTGAGGCAAATTAGCCCTATGAAATGATTTCCCTGAAATTCATGCGTGCTCCTTTTTGCCTCTCCGACAAGGCCCTCCCACTGTGACGGCATATGGTGTAAACAGTATACACAAAAGCTCAGAGCAGACAGATGTTTGGATGTTCCTAGAAAGGACTCATGCTCATAGTCTGCATATTTAATGTATATGATTTCCCAGTTACATACACTCATGTCCATCTGTTATGATGGCATTATGCCCACATACAAATTGGGAAGATTATTTCACTTGCCTATAGATGCCAGGTGATGACAGGTGTAGATAGGCTACCTAGGGGCACAGTGAGGGGCCATTTTCCTGCCAAATTCCCTCTTCTGGGACCCTGATGGGCACTGGTGCTGCACATTTAAAACTGTGATTATAACCACTGGTAACATGTGAATGTATATTCAGCTCTATCAAGGCCAAGACTGTCAGAGGACATCAGGGGAGAATGAAATGCAGATTGTAACCTGGCTGGGCCATGACAAAGAGACCTGGGATTTCCTCAACCCCGACAAACAATTAGGTTAGGGCACTTTCACCAGAGTAATAAACAAGAAAGTCTGGGAGGTAATGGGTCCTGTGCCAATATCAAATCTGTAGCTGAATTAGACTGGGTAGGAAGCTCTTTCGGAAAACAACTAGTGCTGTGCTGGATATTATTTAGCAAATAATCGTAGGCTATTAGATAACAGTGCTTAGCCAACACGGGGTGAGTTTTAATCAGCCCAGTCGTGGTACCAGGAAACCTCATTAACAAAATGTGGTCAAAGAACAATCGATTCAGATTTATTAAGAATCTATTCAGTGCATGACTCTGCATAAGGTATAGATAAAGGCTTTATAAAGCTTGTTGGCCAAAGGACATCGAATATCACAAAGTAAAAACGTGGACTTTGTAGCTTGAACTGCTAGTGAAGACAATTTCTGTCACTCAAGAAAGCTTTCTCTTTCTTCCCCATTACCAACTCATATTGTGCACTAAATAAAAATCATCAAATAAGACAATATCTATTTAGATTTTAGGCAGATATTTTGCAGGACGGTTGACTTATTTTCTATCTTATTTTATTAAACCTTTGCAAACACTAGCGATTGATATATGAGCTAAAGGAGCCAAGACCTTTTGATTGAGCACCAAAGGATTCACGTATTTCAGTGTATTTGACTCGTGTATTTGGTGTTATAACTTCACCCATCCTGGCTTATAAAATCAGCCACTACCTCAAGTTAGATTTAGGGTAGAAGATAAATATTTAAATAATGGCAAATGAAAGATTTGGATTGTTATTCTAAAAATACCAAGTTCCATTTGTTTAAATAGAGCCAAAATAACCCTATTTTCTTCAGCAAAATCCCTTGGCAACTTTACTGCACACATGAGACAGGAGCTCTTCATGAATTTTAAGTTGAAATAGGCATTGATTCAATACTTTGGCATATTATATCTACCTTAATTTATGAAGACAAAAACAAACAAATTCTAGGCTAACACAGAACTGATGTTCTGTTTGGAACCACTGATCCAATGGATCCAAACTCTTTAGCAGAGAAATCATCATGATAAGGATACATTTCGAGAAGAGGGCAAATTCTGTGCATGAAAAACACTATTCTGTGCATAGTTGATAGACTATGGCATATGTGGGTGATTTTTTATTAATAACCTTGTAATTCTGGGCCTTCCCCCAGACATAGAAAATTTACATATTAAGATAGTAGTGCACCTAACCAACTCGATTTTTTAAAGTGCTTAGTGGAGTTTTGCTAAATAAATCATGTTGGGGGCACCTGGGTGGCTCAGTGGGTTAAAGCCTCTGTCTTCGGCTCAGGTCATATTTCCAGGGTCCTGGGATCGAGCCCCGCATCGGGCTCTCTGCTCAGCAGGGAGCCTGCTTCCCTTCCCCTCTCTGCCTGCCTCTCTGCCTACTTGTGAAATGTCTGTCAAATAAATAAATAAAATCTTTAAAAAATTATCATTTTATTTATTCAGGGTATTTCTGAGCAGCATGTAAGTTCCAGGCATTGATGTCAGTGTTGGAGACACTGAAGAAAAACACCCCTGAACCACAGGACTCAAATCCCTCCAGATGACTAGATCCCTGCACCTGTTCATGAAACGTTCTTTCTAGGCAAAGAGAGAAGCCTCCTTTATATGCTCTGAATCAGTGTATGCTCAATTCATTTTTCTTTTTGTTGATTTAAATAATAATTTACTCCTGATATGATAAAGATGTTTTTAGTAGCTGCCACCTTTTTATGTAGAATGTCGAATTCTACATTTCTGTTTTATTTACTTATTTATTTTTAAGATTTTATTTATTTGACAGACAGATCACAAGTAGGCAGAGCGTCAGACGGAGAGGGAGGGAGAGAATGTCCAGCAGACTCTGCACCGAGCACAGAGCCCGATAGGGGGCTCCATGCCATGACCCTGAGATCCTGACCTGAGCCAAAATTGAGTGTTAAACGCTTAACTGACTGAGCCACACACGTGCCCTTATATTTCTGTTTTAGATAGAAAAGTATTAACTAAGAAGAGTATATAGGTGGCTCATGAGAAAAATCTCTCCTAGAAGTATTTTTTTTGTTTATTCCCAAGTGAAAATACTGTAATGATTCCTTCTGTGTTTTTTAACCAGGAAAACAACATCCTACTCAGCCATGGCAACTTTTTTGAAGCTCTTGGAAAAGAGTATAAAATATGCTGTACATGCCCTTTTTTTGTTTAAAGTTATCCTTTTGTTTGGCTTGCAGCTACCAGTACCTTCCAAATTTAATCCTTTAAAAAATCCTTGCCATGGTATCCTTCCTGAATATGTAATCGTATTACAATAGAGTAGTCCTTACAAATAATTAAAGTGCTGCTTTTCCAAATGCCGTATTAGAAGTGAGCAGAATCATTTGCCAGGTGGGGAAGGTGAATGCAGCATGGAAGTGAGCACAGGCGAGCAGGAGAGTATCCAGTGAGCTTGTGAAGGATGCTAAGAGCTCCGCTACCGAGTACTCGGGAGAGGAAGCCAACAAACACCTGATCAAAGACTTTAGGTCCCTGGTCAGTAGCTGAAGAATTGACTTGTGATATATGAGCGCAATACAATGAAAGAGTATTAGAAGATGCATCAAAATACGATGTGAAAGTTCTCACATATCCCCATGAAATAAATTAGAATTGCAAGGTATAAAAGAACATGGGTTTAGAGTTAGAGGAGCGAGGTGCACATCCTTCCTTCCTTTCCTTGCTTCCACTGCTTCTGCATCAATAGGAAACCTCTGTTGAATTGTTTGTCTGGATTTCTCTTCCTCAATTGACTAAGGCTCTTTAATGGACTCTAAGTTGTATTCACTTATCTGTGGGTGAGTTTGTTCTGCCTCTGAATGGGTCTTGAGTTGCAGCCTCTCTGTGTTGGGCAGATTGTTGAGTGAGGATGACTTGGGTTCTCTGCTGCCATGGGCCCGTGCAGAGCAGCCAGCAGGCTGGCTTCTCCTCTGAAGGGGTCAGCACACCTCTCTGTTCTCAGACTTCCCCAAGATTCCCTAATCCCACCTGCCATCTGCATGGCGCTCCTCAGGAGCGCTGGAGTCCACTAAGTCAGGCAGCCCCCTCTCCACACAATGAACATACACTGCAGGTTGTCAGAACCAACCTTTCTGTAGAAAGGATTCGCTGCAGGAAGCCATCAGATCCTCTCAACAAACACAGGACTGATGGGCCATTTCTAGGGCTCCTTTCAGGAGGATCTCTTGGATCTCTTCCGTCTCTAACCCTGCATCTCAAAGAGTAAAGGTAGTGCCTCCTTTCTTGGAATCACGTCCAATATCGGGTACTTCAAGACCATTCAGTTTCCCTACCAAATTACTGTGTCTATCAAGCCCTTTCATCAAAATCAATGGTGTAGTAGTATTAAGAATTAGCATTCATGGGGAGTATGGGTGGTTCTGTCAGTTAGGTGTATGCCTTGGGCTCAGGTCATGGTCCCAGGGGGCTGGGATCAAGCCCCACATCCAGCTTCCTATTCCGTAGGGAGCCTGCTTCTCCATCTCCTTCCACCTTTCCCCCCACTCATGCTCTTTCTCTCTTAAGTAAATAAATAAAATCTTAAAAAAATAACTTTCCCTCATCCCTTTCTCACTCTCTTTTAAGATTTATTCTGCAAACTTTGATTAAAAGAAGGCAACCATTTAATTGTTCTATAAAGAACATGCTCTGGGATTCAACAACATTAGTTCTATGTTCTGTGATGAAGGTTATACTTTGGCTTGTTTTCATCCCAATAGGAGAAAGTATAGGCTCTCAAGAGGTGAAGACCAGCCAAAGGAACTTTTAGTTTTATTTCCTACGAATTGCAGCATCAAACAACAGCCTCATACTATCTACAATGCTCCTGTCCTTTGCCTGAGGTTACCATCAGTGCAGGCTCATACCACTCACAGGTAGGGACAGAAAGCAGGATTTCTACTGAACTTGTACAAACTTACAAGGCCAGGAGCCAGGAAGGGAGCATCTGGGACTACTGCATTCTTTGGTGAAAAAGTATGCTATTATTAAATATAGTAACACTACATATATTAATATCGAAAATATGCTTGTTTATATATTTGTTCTAAGTGCTGCGAATATAGTGAACAAATGGCCCTCCTTGAACTTAACTTCTAAAATGGGGAAACAGGGCACCTGGGTGGCTCAGTGGGTTAAGCTGCTGCCTTCGGCTCGGGTCATGATCTCAGGGTCCTGGGATCGAGTCCCATATCGGGCTCTCTGCTCAGCGGGGAGCCTGCTTCCCTCTTTCTCTCTCTCTCTCTCTCTCTCTCTGCCTGCCTCTCTGCCTACTTGTGATCTCTGTCAAATAAATAAATAAAATCTTTAAAAAAAATAAATAAATAAAATGGGGAAACAGACCACAAAAAATTGAACCAGGAAAATGTGAAAATCATCATTTCAGATGATAATATGCTGTGATAAAAGGGAAGAGGTCAACATGATTGAGGTGATGCTTGGAAAGGTTGGTTTAGATGGGATGTCAGGCACAGCTTTTCTGAAGAGATAACCTATGAACTGAGACCTGAGTGTAAAGAAGCCTTACAGAGAAGGATCTGGATCACTAGTCTCTCAGGTGGCTGGAAAGCAAAGGCCATGAGCCAGGAAGAAGCTGAGTCTCCTTAAGGAACAGACAGAATTCTAGCGCACGTATGTCAAGAATTTAGTGAGCATGAGAGAGGTCTGGTAAGTAGGTGGAGGGCAGACCATGCTGGCTCTTCTTGGCTTTATTCTAAGTATAATTGATGGCCTAGGTAGTATTTAAATGGAATTGAAATAACCAGTAGTTTGTCTTTTTTAAAAGATTTATTAAAGAGAGAGAGAGAGCATGGGAAAGATAGTGGATGTGTTTCCCTCATCTCTCTCTATTCTTAAAAAAGGAAAGCAAACATTATTTGTAAACAAGGAGACTTTTTATTGTTATTTATTCATTTATTTATTATTATTTTTAAAGATTTTATTTATTTATTTGACAGGCAGAGACCACAAGTAGGCATAGAGGCAGGCAGAGAGAGAGAGGTAGAAGCAGGCTCCCTGCTGAGCAGAGAGCCTGATGCGGGGCTTGATCCCAGGATGCTGGGATCATGACCTGAGCTGAAGGCAGAGGCTTTAACCCACTAAGCCACCCAGGCACTCCAAGGAGCCTTTTTAAATTGGGATTTTTTAAAGTGTGATGTGATTCTATCCCATATGGATAGCTTGTCTTTAAGAACCCTGCTTGCTAAATAAATAAATAAATAAATAAATAAATGCAAAAGACATAGTCTGTTCCTCATAAGAGGGAACATAAATGCCCTTATACGAAGGCATTTAGGGATCAGAAAGAAAGGTGGAAATTTGGTAGAGGTGAAAAAGAATGATCCAGGAAAATTTGAATGTGTGAAGTCATGACAGAAAAGTGATGGGGTAGAATAGTCAATAAAGCAATTTCCCTAAAGCACCATGTCTGAGGTAGACAGTAGAAGGGTGTGTGGAGAATGCAGGTTGGGAGAGTGGAGGTTTGTGTTCTCAAGATAATGAGTACTCACAGAATGGCTTCACCATGGACAGATTTTGGAAGGATCACTCAGGAATGTGGATGAGGGATTGAAGTCAGAGGAATGTCATTCACTTCTTCTACAGAAATTCAATTACTGGAGGGGACTTTTAGAGCCATCTGGACCTGAGACAATGAAGGTTGGAATGAGGGCAGAATTCAAGTTTTGCTCTTGAACTAGATTTGGGCCTTTGAACAAGTCATTTCTGGCTCTATTTCTGTAGAAAATGAAAAAGTGGTCAAAATAATCCAGTTAAATAATGCCCGAACTATCTCCACAAGACTTCCTCATGAAGAAGTCTGCCATGGATATCAAAAAGAGGACAGACTACTGAATTTTTACTTTCCTACTGCAGCATCGAAATACCGATGATTCAGGTGCTGTGTGCACATGGAAATGTGGCTGTATTTTTGTCTCTTTATGTAATAATTTCTTCACAAAATACATACTCAAATGATACTTTGCTTTGCAAACCTTCTCATTTCATGTACTTCTTTACTGCAAAGTCACTGAAACAAAAAGAAATTAAAAAAATAGTACCAACAACTCCTCTGGAGGAGAAAGAAAATGCTTTAAAAAGAGATTTACACTCTGGATTGTTGTACCAGCTTTAATGCTGGTCTAGAATATGAATTGCTACTGGAGTCTTAGGACTCTAGTGGCAGTAAAGGGCTTTTGTGGTTATTAAACACCTCAACTTTACTCAGGCATTTAGCAAACCACAAAAGCCATTAATTGGCTGTCTTCTGCACTATCACGGATATTGCTTCCAAAGCATCAGTAAGTACAGAGCAGATCTATGGTTCTCTTTCCTTTATTACCCTCCAGACAATTTATAGATTAGAAATACATAACCAAATCTTGATTTTATAATGATCAAAAACATTCTTCCAAGAGATCTGATTTTCATGGGTTTCTAAAATACACTTAATTCTCAACTTATTTAGCCTGTTCCTTGCAAGTCAGCCATATTGAGGCTTAGACTTTGATATGAGGGATTTTCATACAGTCTTCTTCTAAAAAGCTTAAACGATACTTGTATAACTCTATTATTTTAAAGACCTTTATTGTTCTAAATTATTGATGTTTATATAAGTGAAGGTGTGCATGTGAAAGCAGGGAATTCAACTCTCACCAAATTGCTTTTGCTATTTCTCTAAATTATTTGCAACACAACTGAAGTTCTGGGACTCCAGCAAACTTCCTAGATATCTCATCTTCTGTTTTATCCTATTTAGAATGTAGTTACATTTACATATACAAATAAATACTGGAAGAATTGCCAACTCCTGCTTAACTAAGCTTTACAAAGAAAGTTTTTTTTTTTAAGATTTTATTTATTTATTTGAGAGAGAGAAAGAAAGAGTGGTTGAGGAGCAGACGGAAAAGGACAAGCAGAGGGCTTCTCCTTAAAGATCCTGAGATCATGACCTGAGCTGAAATCAAGAGTAGAATGCTTAACTGACTGAGCCACCCAGGTGCCCCTACAAAGAAGTTTTATGCTCAGAATCAAATGCAAATACTGATTTGAAAGCTAAAAAATAATCTGAAAAATAATGCAGGGTAAATTTAAGAAATCAATCTGGATTTTGAGACAATGAGAAAACAAGTCAGATTGGGAAAAAATATTTGCAAAAGCACATCTGATAAAGGACTGTTATCCAAAATACACAGTGGGTCCTCAAAACTCAATCATAAGAAAATAAGCAACTTGACTAAAAAATGAACAAAAAATATGAATAGACAATACAGATTAGAAACAAGCATATGAAAGCAGGGTCAAGATCATATACTATTAGGTAATTCTTAAACAATTTTTGGCCATGTACCTGTTAAAGTGACAAAAATTCAAAACACTGATAACACTAAATTCTGACAAGGATGTGGAGTAATAAGAACCTTTATTTATTGCTGGGGGGAATGCATAATGGTACGGCTGCTTTGGAAGACAGTTTGGAAGTCTCTTACAAAAGCAAATACACATTTACCATACCATCCAGCCATCCTGCTCCTTGGTATTCACAAAAGGATTTGGAAACATAGGTCAGCCCAAAAGCCTGCACACATATGCTTGTAGCAGCTTTAGACTACACACTATCTGATTCCAACTATATGACATTCTGGAAAAGGCAAAACTATGGAGATAATAAAAGGATCAGTAGTTCCCAGGAGTAGAAAGGGGAGGAAGAGGTGACTGGATGGAGCACAGAAGATTTTTATTTTTTTAAGATTTTATTTATTCCTTTGAGAGAGAGAGAGACAGAGTGAGAGAGCATGAGAGCAGAGGTCAGAGGGAGAAGCAGACTCCCCATGGAGCTGGGAGCCTGATGTGGGACTCGCTCTCCAGACTCCAAATATGGGACTCGATCCCAGGACTCCGGGATCATGACCTGAGCCAAAGGCAGTCACTTAACCAACTGAGCCACCCAGGAGACCCTAGCACAGGGGTTTTTTATTTTTATTTTCATGTATAAATATATTTATATTTTATATTTATATTTATTTTTTATTTTTTATAAACATATAATGTATTTTTATCCCCAGGGGTACATGTCTGTGAATCTCCAGGTTTACACACTTCACAGCACTAACCATAGCACATACCCTCCCCAAAATCCATTACCCCACCCCGCTTTCCCGACCCCCCTCCCCCCAGCAACCCTCAGTTTGTTTTGTGAGATTGAGAGTCACTTATGGTTTGTCTCCCTCCCAATCCCATCTTGTTTCTTTTCTTCTTTTCCTACCACCCTAACCCCCCATGTTGCATCTCCACTTCCTCATATCAGAGAGATCATATGATAGTTGTCTTTCTCCGATTGACTTATTTCACTAAGCATGATACCCTCTAGTTCCATCCACGTCATTGCAAATGGCAAGATTTCATTTCTTTTGATGGCTGCATAGTATTCCATTGTGTATATATACCACATCTTCTTTATCCATTCATCTGTTGATGGACATCTAGGTTCTTTCCATAGTTTGGCTA
>PISX010005854.1:0-103363 GCA_004024625.1 Mellivora capensis | reverse complement strand
GTTTTTCCGCCTTGTCATTTTTTCCAGATAAGAGTATATGAAGGAGCAAATAAAATACTAAAAGCGTGGCAAAGACCCTAGGAAAATGCCCTTTAAAGAAAAAATTGAATTAACTGCAAGACTAAAGAATCATGGGGAGAAAGCCATGAATTCCGCGCTTTGCTTTCTCCTCCTCTGGAGTTCCCCTGCTCTCCTTGTTAAGTGAACTTGGTCTTGGCTGGATTTCTTTTGATCTTCTGGGGGAGGGGCCTGTTGTAGTGATTCTCAAGTGTCTTTTCCTGAGGCAGAGCTGCACCGCCCTTACCAGGGGCCGGGCTAAGTAATCCGCTCGGTTTCGCTTTCGGGAGCTTTTGTTCCCTGAGCGCTTTCCGTAGAGTCCGGAGGACGGGAATGAAAATGGCGGCCTCCTAGTCTCCGGCCCGGAAGAGCTGAGATTCGGGGCTCCACTCCTCAGAGAAAAGCCCCAGCTACTCC
Organism: Mellivora capensis; assembly: GCA_004024625.1. Taxonomy (NCBI): domain Eukaryota; kingdom Metazoa; phylum Chordata; class Mammalia; order Carnivora; family Mustelidae; genus Mellivora; species Mellivora capensis. The sequence continues at coordinate 102,889 of PISX010005854.1, read as the reverse complement.
CTTCTCCCTCGCTTCTGGCCACGCTCTGAGCTCACCCAGCCTGCGACCGGTTCAAGGTAACCCCGAGCTGAGAGCTCACTCCTCGGCTCTGTCTCTGTAGCTGGCTTCCCGCTCCGATACCTGCGAGCTCTGTGACACTCAGACACCCTTCTGTGACCCTGCGGGACCTGGGGCCACGCTGACCCCGCGTGGGCTTCACCCCGGTTTTGCCTCTGGAGCGATGTCCCTCCGTGGAGCAGACTTTTAAAAGTCCCGATTTAGTGCTCCGTGGTTCTGCCGCTTGCTGGGAGCCGGCCCCTCCCCCGCGGTCTATCCTCCCGTCGCTTTTGATTCACTTCTCCGCCAGTCCTACCTTCCAGAAAGTGGCCGATTTTCTGTTTCCAGAATTGCTGTTCTTCCTCTCTTTGATCTCCCGTTGGATTTGTAGGTGTTTGCAATGGTTTGATAAGCAATCTAGCTGATCTCCTGCTACCTGATGGTGTCTCAGCGGCTACTTCTCCGCCATCTTGACTCGAATCCTTCAGGGACAATTTCTATTGACTGTTTCCTTTCCTGTGCATGGGCCATACTTCCCGTTTCTTTGTGTTTCTTATAATTTTTTAGTTGAAAATTAGACATTAAAAAATTTTACTGAAATACATCACATGCCAACCATAAAAATATTCACACTTTTACACTGCACAATGCAATGGATTTTAGTATATTCACAAGATTGTACAATCATCACCACTATCTAATTCCAGAACATTATCATCATTCCAAAAAGGAACTCCATACCCAATGAAAACTGGACATTTTAAATAATGTGGCAGTTCTGGAAATCAGACACCGGGGTTCTTGTTGCTTTGTTTGGTTTGCTTGTTTGGGGGGGGGTGGGGGGAAGGGCAGAGAGAGAGGGAGAGAGTAAATCTTAAGCAGGCTCCATGCTGAGCACAGAGCCTGACACAGATCTCAGTCTTACAACCCTGAGATCATGACCTGATCAGAAATCAAGGGTTAGACACTGAAATGACTGAGCCACCCAGGTGGGCCATCATTGTTTCATTATTGTTTGTTTTGTAACTTTCCTCGACAGAGTCTGTATACAGATGAGTATATGTAATCTGTATACAGATATGTACTCCCTGTCATGTGTGACCACTAAAGCCTGTGTTCAGTTAACTTAATGGTCAGATGATGACTGTACAGAAATTTCCATAAATGCTTTGAACCAATTAGTCTCCAGTCTTTCTCAAGGGGCACTGTGTGTGTGTGTTTATGTGCTGGGGCATACTTGCAACACTCCTTAAGTATACAACTTCCTGCTTGTTTAAGTTCTCAAGTTCAGCAGTGGTGAGAAGTTGTGAATTTCTGTCCCTCTTATGCCTTTCTGGAGTGTTCTCACAGTCCTGCACATGTGTGTGTGGTCTTCCAGATCCTGTGATAATGTTGGAGCTTTTCAAAGTCCCCTATGAACAACTCATTTCTGAGATCTTCCTCTTAAAGTTTTGGTCAGGCTTTTGTTGGTCCCAACTGGTCTTCAACCTCAGGCACTCACAATGAGAAACAATTGCTATTTATTGTTCTTGACAAATGCCCTGGGGATTTGTCTCCCTCCTCCCTCCCTACCCCCAGTGAGCTCTGAATCAGGTCAAATAATGACAATGTCCTATGACTAGGGCTTTCCATGGAGCTATAAGACAGGTACAATATTGACGATTTTATGTGAAAGGGGCTTTTTGAGGGCCTCCAAACTCAATCCACCCCTCCAATGGTCCTATGGCGCTCATTCTCACAGCTACCATGATTCTGAAGCTGCTGGTTTTCATGACGGCAGAGCCAGGGCAAGGGGCACTGGAATAGTGTGCGTTAAAAATGCTACAAAAAAGAAAAATGCTACAACATTTGCTGTTCTCATGGAGATTCAGCAGTTTTTCTAGAATAAGAGCTCATTGGGTTGTTGGAAGCCTTTGGTTAATTTCCAGTTTTTGGAAATGTTGATTTTGGCAATTTTTACAAGTATTCTTACTGATTTTATGGAAGAACGAAATTTCAGAAGTTCTTGCTCCACCATTCTGGAACTCTCCAAGGTCCACTTCTTGAAGGGAAGAGTACCAGAGAATTTGTAGCCATATTTAACACCACCACACAGCATCTGTTCCCAGAACTCAAATCCAAAGTCTCGCATACCAACCTGGCACAGAGGGGCCATTAGCAGTGATGAGATGTGACAGCGGAATTCAGGGGTGGGGAGTCCTTTGGGTGAATACATTTTTTAGAGCTGAATCAGATACTTTCCAAGAGTAGCTCAGCCTCTCTTTGACCTCCTAGAAAGCCTATAACCTTGGAAACCTCTGTAACCACCTGAAAGGAGGGGAGGCATCTACATTCAAAGAAGCCTACGGGAGGCTCTCCTGATATCAAGATAATCCAAGGGCAGTGCAGGCACTCACCTGGGCTAAGGAGATCTGCCAGCCTCCCTGATCAACTATCCCAGTAAGGTCACTCACTGTGCCTGGTAGCTCTTCTTCTTGCCTGGATGGTGCCCTACCAGTTGGCAGCCATGTTCTCATTTTTGGCCAAGCCCTCTGGCACTTTTTATGTAGTCCATGGTGTCCTGAGATTTTAATACTATCTTTCATGCTGTCTTGAACACTAACAGGAGAAAAGTCTCTGCTATTGGACGAATAAGGACGTGACCACAGCTTCTATGGGAGTATTTTCGAATTATAACTTAGGTCTGTACAGTTGGCTCCTAAGTAGGCTGCCTTCACAGTGGCCATTTATACATGGCAGTCAATGTAAGAACTAATCAGTGGAAACTCCACCCTCTTGGCTGAGCCATGTTTCCAGAAATGAACAGCTGAGACCAGGCTGTTTCTCTCTCTTTCACAGTGAAGGGCCTTCCCAGGAGAGCTAGGATAGCAGTTCGCAGGTGCCACACAGCCTTAGTTTGCCTCACGTCTAGGTATCAGAATGACATTACAGGTGCTCTTTTTTGTTTGCTATAATAAGCCTAGTTTTCTGTGGAGAAGGAAGCTGAGAGATTTTTCACTTTGCAATACACTTACAGGGAGGAAGTGGCACACACAGTATAGGAGCAGAAGGAGAATAACCAGAATGTACATTCTAGACCTTGCCCTCTTGGTGATCCTGAACTAAAAAGTATGACAGGGGCACCTGGGTGGCTCAGTCAGTTAAGTGTCTGCCTTCAGTTCAGGTCATGATCCTAGGGTCCCGGGATAGAGCCCTGCATTGGGCTCCCTGCTCAGCAGGGAGCCTGTTTCTCCATCTCCCTCTGCCAGGCGCTCCCCCTGCTTGTGCTCTCTCTTATAAAGAAACAAAATCTTAAAAAAAGAAAAAGAAAAAGAAAAGGAAATGAGACAGATTAAAGATGGCTAAAAATTCTTCAGTATCCCTCTGTTTGAGAGGTGGGCTCTATTACCAGACTATTACCTTTTGACCTTTAGAGTATGGCCAAAGTGATGCCCAGCCAGTTTTAGGGATAGCTTTACAAAGAACTGGCAGCTTCCGTCTGGGTGTCTTAGTGTCCTAAGCCATCATGAAAAAGTGCAGCTACTCTGCTGGAGAGCCCACATGTGGAGGCGCTGAGACAATGCAGAGAGGGAAGAGGACCCTCCGAGCCATTCCTGCCCAGATGACAGTCACGTGAGTAAAACCATCTTGAATGCTCCAGACTAGCTGCCAACTCAATACCACAGGGTGACCCTGGTAGACACCACATGGAGCAGAAGAGGTGCCCAGCTAATCTCTGCTCAAATTCTGGATTCAAAGACCCATGAGATCTAATAAAATGATTAGTTCCAACTATGAGATCAGGTTAGCGTGTTACACAGCAGTATGCAACTGGAACAGGCAGCCAGTGCCCTTCTTTGAGAGTATGTGTTAGGCTAAGCAAAGGACCAGAGCTAGACCCTGACTTTTGCGCAGCTGCATCCAGATGCGGCCCTCACAGACCTTCTTAGGGTGCCAGGACTAAGGGCCTGTCCTGTGTAGCACCGGGTGGGGTTCCTAGTTGCCTGCTGGTGTGCAAGCTGGCCTTGCGGAAGTAGGAGCCTCTCAGTGAGTCTTGTGCTTATGATTAGCAAGTAAGTATCTAAAAAAACGGTTGCATCACCAACATGTCCATTTCCAAGCGTTTTGAGACATACTATCAAGTTGTGATTCTGGAGAGTTCCTACCAATTTCTAGTTCCTTCTACAGTCTGTGAAAGTGCCTGCTTCCTGCCCCCTGAGTGACACGAGCTATTATCAACTGTGGAAGTAATTGTCATCTTATGAGTAATGTCATCCCTTTGCATGACCTTGCTTTGCTCATCGTGGTATCCGTTGTGCCTGGCAGAGTGTCTGGAACAAAGCAGGTACACAATAAAGATTTTTCGAATGAATAAAGTCTCAAAAGGCTGCAAAGTCTATTCCTCCAACCCAAAGCTCTCTCCTGTCTACTCTTTTTTTCAAATGTCCCACAGTTGCTTCAAGTTTATCCACTCACTTCTTGATGTTCAACCCTGCTTCTCCCCTCCCCCCTAGTGCTCCCGGTCTTACTGACTGGGACCTCACCCCCTCGGGTAACCCAGCCAGTAACCTGGGAACCTTCCTTTGCTCCTTTACCACTTCTTCTTACTTTCTCCCAGCCAACCAATGATTGTGTCCTGAAATTCTATTCATTCTTCACCCCTACCTACATTCATTCTAAAAATATTTCTTGATCATCTAGTATGTCCCAGGGATTGGTCTAGGTGTTGGGAATCCGGAGAACAAAAGATACCAATACCCCAGCCCTCACAAAACGTATATTTTAGATGGTGAAACAAAACAAAACAAAAGAAATTAACAATGAAATTCTATGGGATGTCAGATGGTGATCAATGTTATGGAGAGAAATTAAGCAGAGAAAGGTGACAGGATATGGGAGAGGGACTTCTGTACTAAACAGGTAGTCCGTGAAGGGTTCACTTAGGTGAAATCCAAGCAGATACTGGAAGGAGGTAAGGGAGCCATCACGCTCCACATCTCCTGAATCTATCTCCTTCTGTCTGTCTGCACAGCCATTGCCCTCGTTCAAGCCACCACCATCTTTCTCCTGGATTATTACTAGTCTCCCTGCCACCCACTTTCTAATTTATTAACCATCTTCCTCCAGGGCAATATTTCTCAAGTCAAAACCTGATCCCAACTCTCTTGCCTAAAACCCTAAACTCTTCGAGGTAAAAACCAAAAATTCATTCCTATCTCCTACAAACCCCCAAGACCTTCTCTAACTTTTTGTTCCCCAGGTGCCCCTTGATAGCCATAGCTACTTACAGTTCCTTCGATAAGCAAGGCGCTGAACTTTTAAAAACCTTCTTAAGCTCCTCTTTTCTCATTCCATAAAGAAAGTCACAGTCCTCTTCTTGGTGTTGATTCCTTTTTATTTGGCTTGGAGATGCATTTCAGAGAGCCTGCCTCCCTTTAAAAGAGCCATTCATTCAGAAAAGGTAGGTTTTGGGGCAGGATGAAACTTTCTAATCAGTAAGGTAAGTGCTAATCATGCAAATGAGGGATGTCTGTAGTGTAATAAGTCAGGGGTGGCAGCTCTACATTATTAATAAGCTATGGGCTGGTGGCATGGCCCTGGATATTAATAGCACAAGGTAGATGGTGTGATAAGGGCACAAAGCTCTGTACCTTGGAGGGGGAGCCAGTTTGCGGCAGCAATAGGGGCCAGGTTTGGGGGCTCTGTGTACCAGCTGATGGGGTCTCTGGACCAGACTTCGTGATTGTGGGTGAGTGGGGTGGAGGGCTCAGGGGGTCAGAGAAGTGCCACATAAAGGGGCCTGGACCTGGCTTTGTTTTGGGTGGGGGGAACCTCGTCAGTGCCTTTGTGTTCTGAGGCAGGCTGGGACTAGACCCTGAGTCCTGCCTGACAAATTCAAGTTGTAGGTGCCATGGTCATGTGGACCACTCATTGCAAAGTCATGTCCACAAATAGGAAGAAGACCATTAGGAGATGTCCTCATGTGCAGCATTAGAGAAATGGATCTGAAGGGTGGGATGTTAACGAGGGGCAGGAAAGCTCAAGCATGAGAGGGGTTAGATGTGGGTGGTAAGATGTGTTCAAGATATACGCTTGGCTGGGAAGACTGTCAGCTCTTCCATCTTTTCATGAATGAATTTTAAAAAAGGAAAAGCCAGTACCTACAGCTATGGAACCAGGCTTCAGGGCCTGGGTCCCCACAAAGAACTCTGTCTCTAGATCTGTCTAGAAGGTGAGTCTGATCCTGCTAACAAAGCATTGTTGTGTTTGCCTTGGAATGAATGTTCTGATAACCATGGTAGTTGGAGAGCAGGGACCGAGAAGGGGAATTCACTGAACTTACAGAGCATCTTGGAAGATGACATTCATCCTAGCTAACAATGTTGCTAATAAAGGTCTGCAACCTGCTTACTTTGTCACCTACTACCTGCTAGCGAAGTTGTGGGGAAGAGGTATATCGCTCCTCCTTACTTCTTATGGTTGAAGGCTACTGATGTTTACCAAAGGAACCTGACAAATATCATGTCAAATTGACTTAGCTCCATGCTATGGTCTGAATGTTTGTGTTTTCCCAGAATTTGTATGTTAAAATCCTCATCCCCTACGTGATAGTGTTAGGAGGTGCAGCCCTTGGGATGCACTTAGGTCATGAGGGTGAAGCTCTCATGAATGGGATTAGTGCCCTTAAAAAAGAGACCCCAGAGAGCTTCCTGACCCCTTCTACCACGTGAGGACACAGTGAGAAGGTGCCATCTATGAACCACAAAGTGGGCTCCTTCACTAGATACCAAATCTGCCAGTGCTTTGGTCTTGGGACTTCCCAGAACAGTGGGAAATACATTTCTTTTGCTTATAACCTACCTAGTGTCTGGTATTTCATTAGAGGAGCCAGATGGTCTAAGATAATCAGTCCTCAATGGAGGGGTGGGATGCAGGGCAAATTACATAGATGCTTTTACTTCTAAGCTCTGAGTAGAGTCTGGGGCACTGTGCAACCATCTCAGGGGTCTGCTGGGGCAGGACCTGTGCCATGACTATCTCTATCTCGGAACACGGAAATAAAAATTCAAGGAAATGGTAATAGTTAATAAACCTGCAAAACTTAAGAATTTCTAAAACCCCTGTGAAAACACCTCAATGCTTCCTATCCTGAAGATGAGTGAATTGTAGTGCTTTAAGTACCAAAAGACCTAGTGCCTTGTGCTTCAATAGTATCTCAAAATTAGCTGAGTTAACAGCATTTCAGTGTTATGTTTCCTCATTTTAAAATTGCAACTTCAGATCTCTTTCATAACCACTAACATTTACTTCCATTGGGACACCAGAGAAATACAAGGAACTCTGAGCTATTGACGAAGATGGTAGAAAAACAGAAAATTGATTTTTTGCCAGTCTTTTCATGTTTTTGTGAGTGGACCTAGGTTATCAGAGGATAAAAACTCAATTCTAGGGATTGGTATTGAATGGCCCTGTGATGGAAAGCTTCCAAAGTAAAAAGGGTTGGTCCAGTGAGATGATTAGACCCCAGAGAAAATTCAGGATATATTGTTTAGGCATTTTCAAGCTTTAAAAGTTAATTGTAATGCTCTTTATTTTTTTTCTCTGTATGTAGTGGGTGTCTCTAGAAGCTTTCCTATGAATGATTAGAAACACTGAACTGAGGACTGCGTAGATTACCCACTAATACCAGCAGTATCAGGAGTTCAAGGACAGAGACAGAAACATTAAAAGACATAAAGTGGTGGGGGTGGAGGGCTCCAGGGTCACTCTTTGAGTGAATAACACATCCCTAGTTGTTTCTGTCTCTAGCACAAATGTGCTGACAAGCTCTTGATTCTGGCAAGGCACTCTTCTCCCTCAAGTCTCTAAATTTGGCTTCTGTTCCCATCACTCCACACAACCAGCTCTCTTTGATAACAATAATTTCATCCTTTTTAAAAAAAAAAGTTCCTTGCTCTTTCTGCTCTCATTAAGGTCAGTCTTTTTGTCATGCATATTAGTCAGGATAAGCAAGCAAGGCTATGCTGCAAGAACAAACAACCCCTGAATTTCAACAACAAAGATTCATTTCATTCTTACGTCACATGTCAGCTTGGGCTCTGCTCTGCATTGTCCTCCTTCTGGGACCCAAGCACACTGAATGGTCGCTGTCTGGCACTTGCTGGATGTCATGGTGGGGGTGGGGGGGAGCAGTGAGCTCTGGAGGGTTGCACACAGTAATTAAATACTTCAGGAAATGTTACATTTCTACCCACAACTCACTGGCTACCTAATCACATTGTTCCACCCAAACAAAAAGAAGCCAGGAAATACAATCCTACTATATTCCTAGAAGGTGGAGAGCAGGAAATCAGGTATGTTGCCCAGTTCTTTACATGCAGACATGTCATGTCTTTGGAGGCCTGGTCTTGCCTTCTACCACTCTACTTGGCAGCTTACCAGCGTGGGGCACGTGTGGGCTCCCAAATGCAGGGTCCCTGGGGTTGACAGTCAAGAGATCTGGATGTAGTCCTGCCTCGGTCACCAAGTGTCCCTACTCTCTTCTCCTGGAACATCTTACTTGACCATTCAGAAAAGTGAACCGGTGGGGATAAATGCTCTCCAAAGTTTGATTCAGCTCTTATGAATCCACAATAGATTTGTTACTGAGAAATCGACGTCATTGCTCCACCCCAAATTAAAATAAAAGGGACACTTCCTCCCTCATCCACCTTATAGGCAGATTATCTGGGGACTCCTCCTGAAGCCCCGGTTCCCTTGACCCCGCCCCAGGTGTCCAGTTAATAAACTTCCTGTTTCAGGGTGGAAAAAGAAAAGAAAGGGAAAGGACAGGAGAGAGTCACTTGGGAAACTCCCTTAAACAGGCTACTGTCTTGAAAGATCCAGGACCTCCCGGTGGTGGAAAGAAAAACACACTTTAGCATGTGGTGCAAAGAGGGGAGAACTGTCCCACCTGCAGTGTCGGTCCCCAAAGCTAGGAAGAGACCTGCTGTGGATTCCAGGCAGCTCTGGACTTGCACCTAGCTCACAGCGCCCCCCGCAGGCAGGTCCTTGGTGGGGGGAGGGTGAGCGCAGGGCGCCCATGAGACAGGACTTCCCCATCTGGAGCAGCAGAGGGCCTCCGGAGCAGGGGAGGTGAAGTGGTGAGGACACACAGATGACCCTTCTATCTTCACCATTTTCCAGGTGTGCTTTAGCAATGGAACCTTGACACAACCCAAAGGAAGGGAAGCCTCTTCCCTACCTCCCTACCAGGAAAACACAACAAATTACTGTGGTTAAGGCGGTTGCTGAGAATAGTAAGTGGGAGCTCAGAGCCAGATTTGGTGTAGAGGGGAAAAAAAAAGACATTTTCCCCCTGCTCAGTTTCGTAGATCCATTTATGAACTTCTTTTAGAGATCCCTGATCCGACACCGCTCAGCACAGGCAGGAAGAGTAACCGCAAACTCAAACCCCGGCAGAAGGCTATTCTGTCTGTTAAGGCCTGGTCCCTAATGGGTCCTGGAGCCTTCAGTTTAATGAGATGCGCATCATACATGGGCAGGCAACGAGATGCAAACTCACTAAAAGCCAAAAGGGAAGCAGACGCTGGAGGGCAGGTGTCCTGTGCTGGAGAGGGGACTCACACAATGCAGCGACAGAGTCTGAACTGCTGTGGTGTGGCGGCTTCAGGCTTCAAGTACAGTGGGCCGCATCCTGGCCCCGCCCAGCACGTCCCAGGCCTTTGTGACAAGGAGCCCCGTCAAGATGGCTGTGCTCCTACGCCACATCCATAGAGCAGGTTTTCTAGGTATTGGGTCAACAGCTCCTCAAAGAAACAGACGAAATATTTTTAGAATATTGCTTATGATGCCTATGTCATATTTATCATATGGTAGAAGCTGAAAACCTCTTTTACTTTATACAGAAACTGTGGGATAGGAGCCATTATTATTATTATTATTATCCCATTTCACAGATGAGGAAACTGAAGCTTACAGCGTTTAATAGTTTATACAACAGCAAACCACTTCTATAAGGCTGAGGTGACCTTCTGAGCCAAGGTACAGAGGAGTCTAAAACCTAAGCATTTAGTCCCCACCCCCCAATACGCCAGGCTTTGGGTCATCGTCAGCCTCCAGGGGCAGAAGGTTTTGTGGTTATTTTTTGGAAATTATTTTGTGGAAGCTTTATGGTTTTCTTTTCCTTTCTTTTCTTTTTTAAAGATTCTATTTCTTTATTAGAGAGAGAGATCACGCATATGAGAGAGAGTGAGTGAGAGAGAGAGAGAGCAGGAGCAGGGGAGAGGGGGAAGCAGGCTCCCTGCCAAGCAGAGAGCCCGATGTGGGGCTCTATCTCAGGACCCCGGGATCACGACCCCAGCCGAAGTCCGACGCCCAACCGACTGAGCCACCCAGGGCCCCCCTACCCCGCCAAAAGTTCTTGTGTCCAAGAATTGTGTGCATATGCTGGCCAGAGGAAGCTGAGCAGCCCCAGACGCGAGTGGGAAAGGCAGTCTTAAATCCAGTCTGGGAGTGGCACCCCCTGGCGGCTGTAGGAGAGGACACAGCCGATGAGAAGTCCCTTGAGGCTCAAATACAGCTTGTGAGGGTCTCTCCTTTCTCCCTAGGGATGAGACCAGGGGGGTGGTGCCAAGCCTGAACTCTGGCGTTGGCATTGTCTGGGTTACGTCTCAATGTGAGCCTTGGTATCTTCTGCAAAGTACGGATGATAATAGTAACAGTCTATAGGATTTTTTTGAGGATTCAATGGAATAATGTGGTATAAGCACAGTGCTCAAAAAGTGATGTCTAAAATAACATGATAGGGGCGCCTGGGTGGCTCAGTGGGTTAAGCCGCTGCCTTCCGCTCAGGTCATGATCTCAGGGTCCTGGGAGCAATCATAAAAATAATAGCAAAATACAGATGCTGTTCTCCTACTCGCTTGTAGTAAATACACTTGTGAAAGAACGCTTGGCCTGGTAGGTACGTAAGTTGGGATGGAGAGATGGGCAGTTTTTCTCCTTTTGCGCTATGTATTGCAAAGTCAGCAGGAATCTGAGGCCACATTTCTAAGAGGGACGGAATATAATGGGAGCTACACTCACCCGACCGCTCCTAACCTCATTTTTTTTTCTCATTTCTATGGACATACATAAGCTGTCTATACATTTAAAAAAAAATCCATGCACAGCCTTTACAGGTCCCCGCATTCCCAGGCTCCCAGCGGCTCCCGCTCCAGGTGTGTGACTGTCCTGGCAATATTTTTAATTACAGACACGAGTCTTTGGCAGAGATGTCAAAACAACCCCCTCAAACCAGGCCCCCGTTCCTCAGACTCACACCTTGCCCCATTAGCAGAGGCTTCGCTCGGGTTTGCCTCCGAGTTCCCTTTTAAAGAGATTTCCAACTCAATTCCGGTGGCTTTTGCATCTCATTACACTCGTGATAATTAGCTCTATCTCATTACAGCCCAGCCCCGCTGGAAAAGGATTAGTTGTTTTCAGGTGTAGACCAGTGGTGGGCCCCTTACTACACCTCTTCAAAATTCCAGGCAGGCTGCCGGTTCCACCAAATGAGGACAACTCCTTCCAGCTGTGTGCACTTCATTACAACTTCCATTGCAGGGCAAGGCTCTGCTGTATTTCACATCTGGTCACATGTTTATTAATTATGCGCTTCTTATAACAGCCAGGCCTAATTAGGACAGAGCCGAGACCTTTGCTGAGCCAAGTCTTTCTTTGCTTTCTTCTTGGTACCTCATTACCCTCCCTCCAAATTAGGCCCAATTTGTTTTACATCCCTGCCCCATTAAGACAATTGCTCTCAGGTGTGTGAATTTCCGCACCAACTCTGCTTCTCCTGGCACATTCTGGTTGGCTGGGACACTCCTTCTTTTCCTATCACCTCCTGCTCTGAGGACAGCCACTTTGCCGGGCTTCTCATCACATCTGCCTCTAGTGGAATGGAGACCAGCTAGGGCTCGTTGAAGCCTGACAGCTGTGTTTTACTGTGAAATTTCTGTGCCCTGGGCGCTAGGTGGCAGAGAATCAGGAACCCAGCGGCCTCAGGCCATTCATGGAACCCAGGAGGCACGAATCCATTTGTTCCATCCACATATGGTAAAGGGAGGATTCTGGCGAGATTCCAGGTTCTGGCAAGCCAGAAAGGGCCCAGTGAACAGTGAGATACGGTCCCGAGCTTCCAGAAGGGCAAAGCTCAGAAGAAAGCAGCAGAGGGTCAGGATGAAGATGTCAGTCCTCAATCCTAGGAGATGTCTTCCTAGAAAGGGTGGTCTTGATGCATTGAGTGGCAAATAAAAACTCGGGGGAGGGCAAGGTCGGGGGGAAGTTGGTTAACTCTTCGTCAGAGTGGATGTATAAGCTCCATGTCCCAAGGGACTGCGCCTCCTGCTTGCCATTACATGAATCCCATATCACCTGAGCTGAGAAACAGGCAATGGCATCTTCTTGACCAAATGAACACAGTAGCGCTAAGACACTCATGGATATGACTTGACAGGAGGATCGTTGGGTTTGGTTGCCAGTTCAGCTTGGCTAGTATTTGCATTTTTCTCCCCAAACTATTTGAAACATAAATTAATGATGGTTAGGCTAAGCAAACGTTCAGGCAAGAATGAGGTCTTGCTTCTATGAATGAAGTCCTTCTGTCTGCATCCATTTGGCCATCCACTGAACAGGACATGGGCTGTCCTGGACCTGTTAAAAAACAAGTGACGTGCCATCCTATAAAGAAATCTGCACCTTGAATGTCTTGGACACAGATCACTTTTTCTGTGCAGAACTGACATTTTTCAATCCTATCATTACTGTAAGCAAAGCAGGGATTCCACTTTTCTAAACGCTCCCCCGCAGTAGCCCATCTGCCATTTTCCTGCTGGTTCTCAGTGTTCTTGGCATTCTACTCACTCCAAATCCATGTCCCTTTTCACATCCAATAAAACTATCTTAAGCACTCACCAATTCCACCCCTAGCTCTTCTGGTATCCTTGTAACCACCCCAGAGGTCTATACCTAGAATGGAAGGAAGGAGAAGAAAAGGTACAGAAGCTATGTTGGGAAGCTGTGGCCACCTATAGGCAGCCTCCAGACCAAAGGGGTCGAGCTCGAAGTTCCCTCATCTCCCCTCTCCCACCCCGACTTCTTGGGTAGACTACTTTCCTACAATGTTGTTGTTTCCATGGTTTTCTCCTACGTGGATTCAACTTCTTTCTGACCGGACTCTGAACCACACAGATTTGTAGTATTCCTTCTAGAACCCTCTGGAAGACCATCTTTCAGCTGTCTGCTGAATTCCCACTGTCGGTCCTGATTTCTAACTCAGCCCTGAGTGTACATCCATTAGGGTTTTGGTTAGGATCCAGTGTCCATACCCTGTCTTAAAGGTAGATAATGAAGTGCCCTCCTTCATTGTCTAGTATCTGGCCGTAGGCCTTGCAGCATTTGGTACACATTAGGAATGTTTGCTGAATAAAGAACTCAAGAAAAACAACACACAGCAGTTATTTCAGCTTCCCAAAAGATTCTTTAATTTCTGCCTTTCCCACCAAGACCAAATCTGTACAAACAGGTATACAATTTTGGACCATCACAATATGGGGCATCACCATGTATGGTCGAAGTCCTTCCTGCTCTCCCCCACCACGTGTTTCCAAGGTGTGTCCCAATCAGTGCATTGCTTTCTCCTGTGACATATCGACCATGGGCAGCAGGAGTGCTTGGAGACTTGGGGGACAATGGCGGGGTCCAGTGGGCCAAGAGAGGTGAGCAGCCAAACCATCTGGGAACATTTTAGAAATAGCCTCCGCTGGTGGGTACACAGAGGTTGAATGTCATGCCGTCCCATCTTCCGGGCACTCAGCTGAGTGGACCAGGGCAACTTTCTAAGGTGAGGAAGACCTAGGGGCTCACATCGAGAACAAGTAAGCATCTAAGAACCGCTCACATCGAAACAGTGTTTAACTGAGAATCAAAGTTCTTCACCCACGATTTTCTCTTGGAAAGCAGAGGTTAAAAAATCAAGAGGAGGGCAGACTGCCTTTCATTCTTCCATTTTTGTGATTAATTTGAAGGCTATTGGTTTTGATGCAGCAGCAGTAAAGACAAAAAGGCAATACATGGACCAAATTCTGTGTACAAGCTGCCGCACATAGAACTCGCTCAGGGACTTTTCCGCCTAGCCCCAAAGAGGTCCTGTTTTGGTTAGGAAAACTTGTTGAAAATTACAGCCGGCTGAGAAGCCACTGATCTGAGGTTGGCAACAGAGACGGAAGGCTATGTACATATGCTCATTTCACTGAATTGTAAACTGACAGGGTCAAGAGAATCAGAAGCTACTGTTTGTGTAAGAGAACCCTATGAAGTGTTTTAGGAAGGGATGAAAACTGAGGGAGCCAATCTGCTTTCTAAAGACAGTCAGGTAGTTATAATTTGTGCATTCACTTTTTTTCAGAGTCCAATTTGATACAACCTTCCTTCCATCCCACCCTAGTCACTCCATCCTTTGGAACCGACTGCGCTAGAGAAGATATTAAATCAAAACATTCCGTACTGCAAACTCCCTTTAGAGTTTATATGAAAAGCCCAAAGAGACACAAAAAAATATCCTCACGTCTTCTCTCCACTAAAGCATCAGCATAGAGAAAAGCAAATCCACTCCGAATATACCCAATAAGATACCAGAGAAAGACCAAAGAGGACGGAATGAACAAAAATGGTGCCCCCCACCCCGCTCGTCTCCCCCCCACGCCCCCCGCCCCCAGCAGTGCGCCCGATTAAACCGTAGTTATTTTCTTATCCTTGGTGGCTTGCTTGATGGCAGCCTGCTCGCAAATGATCTCCTTGAGCCGCTGCAGCCTCATGTTCTGGGTGGTCTGGTCTCCCACCCCAGTCTGACTGCGGTGCAGCAAGGTCAGGGCGTGGATGTACTCTAGCTCCGTGTACTTCACGCCCTGGTCCACCACCAGGTTCAGGAGTTCGTCGGCCGTGTTGTATAACATCTCGTAATACTGCCTGGGGAAGGAAGAGGGGACACTGTTCAACATCTCCATTGTCAGCCATTTATGTGGTTTTAGGAGTAATGAATATGCTGTTTATAAATTACTTATTCCATAGGGATTTGTCGATCACTAGACCTTGTTCTTGGTCCTATGAATATAAGGGAGCCAAGACACACACGATCTCTGTCCTCTTGGAGCTCAGCGGAGCTTTCCTCCATGAGAATAAGTCTGAATGAAGGCTCTGGGAGACCTCCCATCTTTCAGGGTCTCCATTCACTCGAGATTTGGCCTAATGTTATATTTACTTAGCAGGTTCCAAAGAAAAAGAAGTAGGGCCAGCACCGGGAGGGAGAGAAATAATCATCTGGCAGGCGCCGTGAAAGCTGGTTTTGTCTTATTCAATCCTTCGTTCATTTACTTACTCGTTGGAGGCTCTGTGAAATGTGTGGTTTTCTCCTCCATAAGGTGGGATAATAATGGTACTTACCTCTTCGGGTTATTGGAAGAATTAATTCATCCCTATAAAGCACTCAGAATGGTGCCCTACTAACATACATGTTCCATAAATATTAGCCATTATTTGAAATAATAATAGTGTATTCATAGTAATGTAATGATAGTCATGTAAGTATATAATGATGAGCAAGACACGGCCTCTCTCCTCAAATAGCTCAGAGATAAGTCGGAAAGATAACGGAAACAGGGAAATAATGGTTGAGTTTCTGTTGACCAGGTTCATTTCCAAGTAGTGCGTCTTTTAACCCTCACTATACTTAGGGAGCCTTTTCTCAGATAAGGAAACTGAAGCATACCAAGTTACAGGACTCGCTCAGCGTCCCAAAGAAGGAGGGGCTATGGCAGGATATGTACCTGAGTTTCTAACTCTCCTTCTTCATGGATACAGACAAGAATAATGCTCCACGTGACATGAAGGCAGTAAAAATGTTATAAATTTATAGCAGAGGAAGGAGAAATCCTACCATGCTGAGGGGAAGGTGAAGAATCAAGGAAGATTTTATATGGGGTATGATATTGTCAGGCAGGGCTTCCAGGAAGGAAATTCTAGATTAAGTGCAAAGAGAAGAGCAGAAGCAGAGACTCCTCCTGGGAGGAGGAATGTGGTTGGTCTGGGGAGTATAGGTGGACAGCAGAGTTGTGGGAAAAGGCAGTTAAAGTCAGAAGGCAGACTGTTTGACATCAGGCTAGTTAAATTAATAAAGAACCTTAGACTTAGTCAAGTCAGTAAAGGACTGCCCTCCCTCACCCCCCAAGGTTCTGTTGAGAATGGAAGCACCATCCAAGTCGTGCTTCTGGAAGATTAAGGTGATAGTGGTACACAGAATGGTCTGGGGGTGGGGGAATTAGCTGTAATTCTAGCAAAAAGTTGCAGACTTGAGATTCATTTGGCTGCAAGGCCACTGGCCTGGGTGAAGGAGAGGAGAGTAGTACCCATAAGAGAAACATGCATTACAGTGAGTCTCCAATGCGGAGAGAAGATGGGGGGTGTGATCAGGAAAGGAGAAGGCAGCCATTTGCCCTTCTTAAAACCAACATTATGCCACTACTAACCCTCATGGAATCTACACTAACTTGCATATTTACTACAAATTACCCAGGAGGTAAAGTTGAGTACTACAGGCTCTGTGCCAAGCGATGCTGTCACAGCTCTTTAGGCAAAAAAGAACTGAGAAGCCTTCCCAGGCACAGTTTACTTCCTTCTCTCTTCCTGAAAGGAAAGGCACTTTGCCTCAATGGAGGGCAGACCAAGGCAGAAGGCCTAAGGCAACTCCAGAGATGAAGGGATCTTGCAGATCTACCAGGATCATTGGACTTGAGTCTTGAATTTGCTTCTTGTTTATCAGGAACATCTTGATAAAAAGAGCATCCTCTGGGAGAAGTAAGTTATCTTTGTAGGAAGGAATCTATTCTGGGAGCTCATAATTTCAAGAACATTTTATAAATTGTTGTTACAAGGGGAATATGGTGAGTAATGGCACTGGTGTCTTTTCACATGGCTAGTGATTCCTTTTCCTGCTCTGCTAAACCTCCTTTTCTAATTAATATACTCTTAAAAAAAAAAAAAGAATACGCTTTCACAAATATTTCCTAAATAGTGGCAGGGATAGTAAATGCTCATTTTATATTGGCAAGTTTATGAGTGATTTCAGGCAGCAAAAGGGTCAACATCCTTGTGCAGAGGGTCCTCTTGGGGCTAGTTTTCTGTAAATGAGAGTTCACTCTCACTTCCTGAAACCACATATTTAGAAATCACTGGTCAAAGGTAACCTTGAAGGCAGACAGAGATACTTCTAATAGGAGAGGCAAATTAACTCCAGCCTGCAGACTTCCGGGAGCCCAGTATCAGATACGGTCAGGAACCTTTCTGAAGCTTCAAGTTCAGCATAAAACCCACATGAATTATCCATACCCCATAATACATCTGTTGGAACTTAAAAATACAAATTTTAAGAAAAACTTGGTACTGTAGGAAGATGCATATTTATCTGATGGCTTTGCATGTTCCTTGGCACACCATGGCTTCCTCCCTGATACCAGCCCCTGTTTTGAGAAACGAGGCCCTGCATCTTCTAATGTGGTGTCTCTCGGATGCACAGGTAAGGGAGAGAGCTGCCCATTTAGGGAACTACCTAAGAACACATTTTAAAACTTGCTGGAAAAGAACACATATTGAAATCTAGACTTACCTAATGGAATGACAGAAAATTGGGGGCCCATGATTCTTTCAAGGTTAGAAGGGACATGGTCGCTGCAGTTCTTGGCTGGTGGTTCTCCAGCTAGAAAGTGCCTCGGGAGCTTATGAAAAGTACAGATTCCTCAGGACCCACCCCAGCTATTGTGATTCCCAAAGGTCTGAACCTAGCTGGGATTCTGATCCAGAGTCTCTCTGGTGTGGGAAGAGTTACAGAACCATTCCCATCTCCTTGAGTCAAGGACCTAAAAGTGTTAGAGAAGGAGAAAGAAGCAGCCAGTGGATGGTGACGCTTTTCACTGAGATTAAACCGAAAGAACTGGGTTTCTTTGTATTATGATGTTGATATTTTCATCATTTATCTTAAGAAGTAACATCGAGCCCACCTAGCCATATGAAATTGGATTTCTTTAGAAAAATCTGATGAATTGTTCCCAGGGATCCTGGCTGGTTTTCTACAGAGACCACTGTTCCATGCTGGGAGCAAACAAGAAAACAAAGATGCCTGGATTTCCAGTCAGTCCTGGTTCCTCCAGTGTGAGCCACTTAGGTCCTTAACGTTTCAATATCCTCTGTGCAATGAAGAACTTTCTAAATTCCAGAATGACACTCTGAAGCGAACTCAGAGACTAAAAGAGTCCTCAAGAGCCTCAGATGAACAGTGTCCCAGATTTGCAAAGCTGAGTTATTAAACAAAATTGACAGGTAACTGATGGTGTGTTTTCTGTAGTTAGGGGAAAAAAATTACCCATAACCACGATGATATATTAGGTCATAAAGAAACATAAATATTTAAAGATGGAATGAAATTCATTCATCTTGCAGACTAGTACCCGGTAGCAGAGACGACACTAAATCAGCACAGCAACGGTGGTAACCGGAGGTAGAGGAAGGGTGCGACAAGGTGCCCCAAGGAGAAAATAGGAAAATGCCCCAAACTGTGCAATGAGAATGGGCCTCCATGATAAACACTGACACGCTGAAATGAAATCATGTAACCCAATTGGGATAAATAATTTACCAGCACTTATTGAGGCTCCAGGAAAATGAAAGCTTGATCTTTATCATCGAGCATTACAATAGCAGCCGTGGCTTCCAGGCATCACGTTTTGTATGAGATAGCGCTTAGCTGCCGGGATGGGAGCAATGAACACATTTGATTTAGGCCTTTTTCAGTTCATGACTTGGACAGAAAGTCTCTTCAAAGCCCATGACACTCAGAAGCCAACTGCCAGATGTGGACCAAAGATCCTATTCCAGAAACCAGAGTTCCAGGTCACCCTAAAGGGTGGAGGTGGTTTCCTCCCATGGTTTCTCTCTTTGAGGTGCACCTTTGTGCAGTGGTTCCCAAAGCGGCCTGAGTGGACAGGGAGGCAGGTGCGGGGATAGGAGAGAGTGGTGGGGTGATGTCACCTAGACTGGTCTCTTGCGCCCAGTTGGGAATATGACAACGTTCGTACTTTGCTCTGGTACAGACAGATGATTTTCTCATACCTTCCTCACCTTCCCTTTTTCAATGGGCTGTTCTTCCCTGTGTGTTTTTCTTCTTACTTTATTTTAATGGCATTGAACTGCACCTCTTTCTCCTGATTGATTGTACTGGCAAATATTTACACTAGTGAGGATAGGAAGGGCATGTTGGTAAGCTGGGCAGGTCTCCTTTTTCAAGTTTTCTTTTCTTTTTTTTTTTTTTTTTTTTAAGATTTTATTATTTGGCAGGGAGAGAGAGAGCACAAGTAGGCAGAGAGGCAGGCAGAGAGAGAGAGGGGGGGAAGCAGGCTCCCCGCTGAGCAGAGAGCCCGACGCAGGTCTCGATCCTAGGACCCTGGGATCATGACCTGAGCCAAAGGCAGAGGCTTAACCCACTAAGCTACCCAGGGGTCCCCTTTTTCAAGTTTTCAAATGGAGTTTATTTAATCTTTCTCTGATTGGGAAATTAATATACATGTGATATAGACTATACAGACTCAACAAAAGATTAAGCAGAAACGAAGATTATACCTAGAAGTCCGTTATAAAGATGTACCACAGTTTTGCATTTCTTTTTAGCTTTTGTTTTCCATATGTGATGTTCTACCAATTTTCTCGATTACAGTTGAGATATTTGGGTTGACAGACTGTTGGACACTTTGTTTCCAATTTTATTTTACTTATTTATTTTGGTTTTAATTAGCAATAATTGCGCCTCGGATAAACCTCATTGGCTACGATACTGCCACTGCACAAAGGTTTTTTGTTTTGGTTTTAAAAAAATATTTCATTTATTTATTTGGAGAGAGAGAGAGCATGAGTAAGGGGGAGGGACAGAGGGAGAGGGACACAGAGGGAGAGGGAGAGGGAGAAACAGGCACCCCGCTGAGCAGGGAACCTGTGTGGACGTGGGGCTTGATCCCAGGACCCTGGGCGATCATGACCTGAGCCGAAGGTAGACCCTTAACGGACTTGAGCCACCCAGGCGCCCCTTTGTTTCTAATTTTAAACACTTTCTTTCCTGAGGATAGATATCTAAAGCAGATTTAGTCAAAGGTAAGTATAGTATTTAGGACTTGAGCAACCTGCCAAACTGCTTCCTAAAAGAGTTGCATCGATTTTTCTTCCTACCAACAACATAGGACGGCACCTACCTCCTCGTATTCTTTTAACATTCATGAAGTCAAACCATTTTTTCATCTACTTACTGGTTTTTAATGTACATAGGTCTGTATGTGTGGGCTTTTTTAAAAAGATTTTATTTATTTATTTGACAGACAGAGATCACAAGTAGGCAGAGAGGCAGGCAGAGAGAGAGCGGGAAGCAGGCTCCCTGCTGAGCAGAGAGCCCGATGCGAGGCTCCATCCCAGGAGCCTGGGATCATGACCTGAACCGAAGGCAGAGGCCCCAATCCACTGAGCCATCCAGGTACCCCAAGTCTGTATGGTTTTATTTATTTATTTATTTGATAGAGATCACAAGTAGGCAGAGAGGCAGGCAGAGAGAGAGAGAGAGGAGGAAGCAGGCTCCCCGCTGAGCAGAGAGCCCAATGTGGGGCTAGATCCCAGGACCCTGAGATCATGACCTGAGCCGAAGGCAGAGGCTTTAACCCCCTGAGCCACCCAGGTGCCCCAGGTCTGTATGTTTTAACGTACATAGTCTGTTGATATACCTTTGTATATCTGGAGTATAAGTGCTCTTCTCATTCAAGAACTCTTCAGAAATTTCCACAAACAAGAAGCAAGACCTTTCTAGTCTCTTGTCCCTGGTTCCACCTCCCACTCTGCCACACTCATCATAAAAGTTATCATCATCTCTGAAAGCTACTGCCAAGTTTCAGCTCTCTTCATTGTAAATGGAGGAAAGAAAGCCCCAGTAAAACCAACAATTCCCACACAGCAACTGTCATTCTTGGACCTGCAGGCAGTCCCGAGAGTCTTGGGGTGGGGGTGGAAAGAAGGTGCTAACTGGGGGCTGTCCACAGTCCCCACAGGGGAAAACTTTGCCATCTGCCTCCCTTTACAGGGTGGGGTCCAGAGTCCTAAATCCCTGAAGGAAATCTGTATTTTCCATGGCTACCTAGTTATGTCTCATGCCGGGTGCGAGAATCTGTCTTGATTGAGGTACTATTAATAATAATGTCTAGGGGCACCTGGGTGGCTCAGTGGGTTAAAGCCTCCGCTTTCGGCTCAGGTCATGATCCCAGGGTCCTGGGATGGAGCCCCGCATTGGGTTCTCTGCTCAGTAGGGAGCCTGCTTCCTCCTCTCTCTCTGCCTGCCTCTCTGCCTACGTGTGATCTCTGTCAAATAAATAAATAAAATCTTTAAAAAAAAGGTCTAAACTTTAGGTGCACTGGCATACACAACCCTTTGAGGTAGCTACGGCAAACATCCACACTGCACAAATGAGCACAGAGCCATTTGTCGAAGGCCTCACAATCCAGGACTTTGAACCCTGTATGTCATATAGACTATACGGACTCAACACAAAGATTAAGCAGAATATGCCATAATATGGACATAATGGAAGCAGCAGAAAGTGGAAGTACTAATTGCAAAGAAAAGTTGCATAGCAAATTTTAGTCATGATTCAGGTAACAGGGACAAAATAAAATTCACGTACTAACTCATCGCTGCCTTCTATGGTAATGGAATACGCCAGCATTTCAGTAATTTGAGATTCATTTACACATTTTGTAGTTAATATTTGAATAGCACTGGATTTGATCTGGGAGTTCAGGGCTCTAAGACGAGTAACGGAGTCATGCTGTTGAGTCAGCATTCCAGAAGTTACACAAATGAGTTTTGCCTTTTTCATCAAGTCATGTGTTCCTCGCTTTTTGCCCCTCCAAGCGGGCAATGGACAAAGTTACCTTTCTTTCCAAAAGTTGGCTGCCCTTCTGACTGATTACTTCCTCGAGGAAGAGGGATAACTAAGCAATGTCATTGCAAAGGCTTTTTCATCTAGTCCTTCCTGAGATACTGAAAGTAATAATGTCAACAAGACAATTGGGCTCTGAAGTAGACTTCTTAAACTTAAGTTTTGAAGGAGCAAAATTTTACCTGGATTTAACTTAGTATTGACAGTACCCCCCACATTCTTTTTAGCCAATAGTTGCAGCATTTTGAGAACCTGAATAAAAAACCCAGTAGTAGATGGGTCACTAAATTGTTGGGTAAAACATCCAACTCCTGTTCATTCAATGGCATGCATGGTGATAAGCAGGGAGATGGAGAAAGAGAAAAGAAAGGAACTGAATAATCCATAACTAGGTAATCATCCCATAAATAATTAAGAGGTAGTTAGAGCAGAAAGACTTAGAAGACTTAGAGAGAAGTGAATACTCAAGAGATCAACTAAGCTCAGTTTCTGGTTAAGTCTTTCACTCCCTGCTAACTAGTTCTGTGACCTTGGGCAAATGCTGTCGGCTCTTTGGACTTCTGCTTCCCAAACTGAAAACAAAGAGGTCAGAGCAGATGCATTTAAGCATTTTTGGATTTTAAAACCTTTATAGCGTCCTCCGCTTGCTCCTTTAAAACCACAGGCTTCCATCAGAATTAGTTGATGCTGATTTTCCCTGAACCGTAGTAGGCGAGATGCTGCAGTGATTGATTTGGAAATATTCTGAACAAGTGTAAACTTAGCTCAGATGTGTACTTTCCAGACCAATAATAAAATGGATGGTAATCCCGTGTGTCAGAAGAATAAATTAGTTTATTAAAAAATATAATATAATTGCTCTCATTTGTCTTCCCCTTCAAAGAGCTTAGAGTTTATTACAGACATGATTGAAAATTCTAATTTGAAATCGTGGAAGTTATTTCCATTGCGGGAATGAGAAAACTCAGGTAGAGAAAAGTGAAATAATTCTCAGAGAGGTATTGGCAGAATTGGATTTACGTTCTCTAGGGATAGTTCTTAACATTCCTGACAACAGACTGGGGGCAGGCTTTTGTTTGGATCAGGGCATTCCAGGTCTTTAGAAAAGACAGTGTAGACATTCCCTCAGTGGGTGGCAGGAGAAAATCATTCAAGAGGTAGTCAGAGCCTGAGAATCTGTTGTGCTAGTCCTGTGCAGGCTTGACGGGTCATCTACCTGCATTTTCTTTATAGAAAGTGGCGCACACACACTCTGCTTTCACAGACAGCGCTATCCTTAACCGCAGTTACCCGATGGCCGAGTCTGGATAACCAGCACGCGTCAGTAGTACGGGGGTGGGGGGGTGGGGTCTCTTCTGAGGAGATGCTAAAAGCTAAAGTGGGCTGTGTTCATCCTTCTCAGGAACGTAGCCTGGTATTTTGACAGCAAGCCCCACACCCCTGCTTTATTTCTCTTCAGAAAACACAACCACTCCAAAGGAATTCCTCAGAGACCCATCACTTGTGAGATGATGATCCTCTCCCAAGCTCACTTACAGTCCCTGAAATGGGAAGAAAATTTCTTCTGGTTCTCTCAGCTAGAAATTCTGCTCCTCACCTTTGCAATACCTTCTAAATTTATACTATCTGTGGCTGAAATTTCCTCCTCAGGAACTTAAGGATTCATATGTCGCTCTCCGCTCCATCAGATAATTTTTTAAATTAAGTTTTCTGCAGCAGGGCTAGAGGAAGATCTGCATTTTAAATTCAGTACAATTAAAACTGTGTCTCTTTGGTCTGGCACTGCCTTCGGTCAAACCCCATTTGTATGAATAATTATTCAGTCCATTAAGAAGTCTGCTCAACTCCTTCTCCCATTTTGAAGGTTTTAATAAATATTGATCAGGCACACTTCTGTTTGCACTTGCCAAAGCAATTCTGATGGATTCATCTTCTGATGTTATCAAATAATGAAATATGAAAGAGTGAATAGAATTACCCTCTTGTTCTGTGATTTTTTATTTAGGTCCTTCCTTTTACTTTCATAATTGTGTTTGTCTCCTACTCCTGTAAACGCTCTTTTGATTATCAAAAGGTGAATCCAGGTTAAGGAGAGTTATGCTGTGCTGAATATCACTTTAGAGAGTTTTTTCAGTTAAAAAATAATATATCAAAGTTCATAGGTTGATAAAAGGAGATAGTATTACTTCTTTGGTGGTCTCTAAGCCACATATTATTTACGGATTAGCACAAGGCCCTTATACTGAATATTATCTATATGGCCCAGATTAGCCATCTGGGAAGTGGTTGCTGACATACGCAGGAGAAAAAATAATGAGAGGCCCTACAGCTTTTTCAGTTTTAAGCATTTATCAGCTTTTCAATAAATAATGCAAAGGATTTCTTCAAAGGAATATCTAGTGTTATTATCACTAGTACTTAGGAAGCCATAGTAACATCTTAAAAGCTAATACGGTAGTGTCTCCTTATCCACAGTCTTGCTATCTATGGTTCCAGTTATCCATGGTCAACCACGGTCCACAAGTAGAGGACCCTCCTCTTGACGTATCACTAACAGCAGCCTCGTGCTACATCACATGTCTATGTCATCCACCCGACTTTATCTCATCACCCAGGCATTCGTCATCTCCCATCATCACAAGAAGGATGTGCATGAGATATTCTGAGACCACATAACTTTTCTTATGGTGGATTGTTATAATTGTCCCCCTATTTATTATTAATTACTGTTGTTGGTCTCTTATTGTGCCTAATTTACAAGTAAACTTTGCCAAAGGTATTACGTATAGGAAAAAGATAGTACATAAGAGGTTGAGTACTATCTGTAGTTTCAGACATCTGTGACATGGTCTTGGAAGTTATTCCTTGCACATAAGGGGGGACTACTGTAGAACAGAGAAAATTATAGACGTATAGTCCCTTGGTTTCGAGGAGCTTCTTTTATCTCCACTTTGAAAAAATACAATCACGACCCAGATCAAAGGTATCTAGGACACTAGGTAAAAACTTTACAGTAAAATAATTCTGGGCTTGCCAGCCAGCCTGCCCATGCTGCTCCTCTCTCTTGGTCTGTGGGAAAGAAGAAAAGAGTTGGAGGGCGCTAGACAAGGAACCAAGCCAAGGATAGGATTCTGCTCCTGTGACTACCAATTAGTGATGGATGGAGAAGTGAAGGGGTCACTGGTGTTGGGTTTCCATATTTATAAAATGGAAATCCTTTTCTACCTGTAAGTGTTTGGGGAGAGAGGTCAGTGAGGGTTCTTTGATGGAAGAACCTGCCATTAGAATATTAAGGCAATGAGGCCAAGGTAATGGATCCATTCCAGTAGCTGCCAGTTCTTTCCTTCAGCCACTGACTCTGCCCTAACCAGCTACCTCACAAGTATGTTTAGACAAGGTCTGCGTGAGGCTGAGTGGATGGTTCACTGCAAGCCATTATCACTGCTGGGGAGCCTGATACAAGAATTGCTATTCGGCCATCAGCTGGCTAAGTTACTCAAACCCTTACTGATGACTTTTGGTCCTAGTTAGGGACCCCGCCGCACTTCTCGATATTGTTATGAGGGATTTCTCTACTTTGCTGAGACAAAAGAACTGTATCTTTTAGGACTGAAGGGCCAGAAAGAAAAACGGGTTTGGCAAAGGAACAAAAAAAATCGGTAGATTATTTGAAAAGCGTGAGCATTTGCAAATTAGCAGGTCCCAATGGCAAATACTCCAGGGCGTTATTTACTAAACCCTCAGTTTATTTACAGAAGCAAGAAAACCTAAATAAACCAAAGCTACAAAATGGCCCACCTGAGATTCAAGGACATGTGACTCAGACTCGATGTCAATTAGAAAAACGATAGACTGAATCAGAAAGAGCTAATGGAAATATGTTCCATATCCAGCAGGGTTTAATTAAAAACCCAAATACTCTGACAAATGTGATGGATAGCTTTGGGTAGCAATGTGAATTTGGTGGATGGAAACACCACTATGGCTGATATATATTTGCATGTCAGTGAGCCATTTTATCCAGTGCCTCTAAAAAAAATATAACTAGCAAAACGAATTTATTTTGAATGGCTACCCCTGATGGGACACAGGCTGAAGAACAAACAAAGGGTAATGATAAAGGCAAATCAACAAATTCATAGAGAAAGCATCTAGCGAATCCTGAGGACACTGGCTTATAACTGATCTCACTTAATACCTTAATTAATGTGCGAGCACATACAGGTGCTGCCAAGGGCAAATGTTACTAAATGGGGAAGGGCTGTGAACAGCAACAAAGAAAGAGAAAGATTGTAACGGACTCCAGAGAACTCAGAGTTGGGGCAGAAAAAGAATGAAATGAGACACATGTGGGGAAAACCCAAGTGCATTTTTTTGGAAGAAATTCTACCCTTCTGTATTTCATGGTGGGGAGCAACCTCAGAACAGCGCTGGTAAAATGGTTCATGGCGGAGCGTGTGTGTGTGTGTGTGTATGGGGGGCGGGTAAGGACATGGAACCAGAGAATTTTCTTACTACCTGTAAAAAAAAAAAAAAAAAATTAAAAGTACCAGTTTTAGGGGAAGGGAGTGATGATAACCCTTCCTTTGTTGTGCTTCAGAGTTCTGTCTTGCTATAGACCCTAAAGCCAATGGAAAGAAAATCAGAAAAGAGCATCAGATGGGATTAAAGGGACAGAGGGTTGGAGGAAAAGAGAGGATTAAAAGATATTCAGTCCAGCCTTTGCTCCAATGTCAGCTTATCAATAAGTGAGGTTTTCCCTGACCACCTTCTCGAAGGCAAGACCTGCCCCCCGCATCAAGCTTTGTCCTTTTACTGAACTTCACTTCTGTTCAGCATCGATCTTTATCTAAACATAAATATAGATTAAAAGTGTTTTCTGGGGATCGTTACATTTTTATATGTATTTTTAAATTTAATATAATATATATTTTAAAAATGTATCTACCTATGAAGTTAGAGACCCAGCATCTTCTAGTGGTTAAGATCATAGACTCAGGAGCCAGCAACCTCGGTTCAAATCCTAGTTCCATCTCTTACTATTTTTATGCTCTTGGGCAATTTACTAATCTCTCTGCGGCTTCTTTTCTTCATCTGAGGAAGGAAGTAGTAATATGGGGTTGTTACAAGGATCAAAGGATGAAGATGAGTGGCTGGAACGGAGTAAGTGTTGTTAAGTGTCTACTGTGTGAATGTCTGCCGCCCCCTCCCAGAACACAGGGGCTGTGACAGCAGCGGTGGATTCAGTCCATCTTCTCTTTCATTCTCCAGTGGAGTTAGACACGAATCCCACAACTTTTATCTGATGCATATGACCTTGGACATTTCTTGGCTTCTCTGAACTTCAGTTTCTTCATTTACATGTGGGGTAGGTCATGTAACATCACAAGTGAAGTTTGAGGATTGAATCAAATGACATGGTAGGTATGCCTTTGATCCAGGCGCCGTTAGGACTCTGCTGGGGTTCTGTTTTGTTTTGAACTTGTGGATCTAGTATCTGCCCCTTTCCCTCGTTCTTTCATGTCTGCCTTCAAGCATCCTTATGATTCTCCTCTTTTGAAAACAAAAACAAGAGAAAAAAAACCCCAAATCCAAACAAACTCCACAACCTTCATGCAATCCTCTGTTCACTCTCTCTCATTTCTTTTCTCCTTTTCATTGTTATATTTCTTGAACAAATCATTTGTATTCACTGTCTCTCCTTCTAAAGCCTCCATTTTGTCTGAAACTACATTTTAAAAAGTCACCAAAGACATTCTAGTACATAAACACAATGGCTTTTCCTTAGTTGTCTTCCTCTTGGGCTTTCTACTCTGAACTCAACTCTCTTTAAGTCATGTTATTAGATCCTTCTCCAGCTCCCTCAGATTCTTCCAGTTCTTTCTTGGCTCCTCTTCTGTCTGTTGGCTGCAGGCGCTCCCCACAGTCAGGCCTTGGCCTTTCTTTCTCCTCTCTCTGCTTCCAAGTCTTACCTATGCATGAGATGTTTCTCCTCAAGATCTAGTCTCTTAACAGATCAAAGCTTTGTTTTCATGGGTTTCTGGACATTTCTACTAGATGCCCTTATCAGGTGCCTAACTTCCAAAGTTTGCAAAACCTCAAAATATCAGTGTCACTATTGACTCTTGTCTGATCATCACCAGGTCTATCAGCATAATGTCCCTTATGCTCCTTGCTTATCTCCAGTCTCATTTCCACAGATCAGATCAGAGTCTATTCTCAGTAGGTTATGACAACTATTTCCTACTGGAGTCTCTCAAGCTCACTCACTCGCCCAGACTAATATTCTCTGGTTCCAGTCAGATCAGACTACTATTCTGTATAAAATAAACAAACAAACAAGCAAACAAAAAACCCAAAACAAGGGGCGCCTGGGTGACTCAGTGGGTTAAGCCTCTGTCTTTGGCTCAGGTCATGATCCTGGGGTCCTGGGATCAAGCCCCACATGGGGCTCTCTGCTCAGCGGGGAGCCTGGTTCCCTGCCCCCCCTTACTCTCTGCCTGCCTCTCTGTGATCTCTTTGTGATCTCTCTCTCTGTCAAATAAATAAATAAAATCTTAAAAAAAAAAACCAAACCCAAAACAAAAAAGACTTGTGTGTTCACTGATGTCAACAGGATCAAGTCCCCAAACTTCTAACGCTGACATCCAAGGTGGTCCCCATTCCACCTTTTCTTCCATCTTCTCCCTTCAACCTTCTATTTAAGCCAGACAGAGCTACTCATGTCTCTAGAACATACTTTGTCCTTTTTCACACTGGACTTGTGTATCAAAGCCTAAATAACCCTCAAGACTGATGAAATCTCTTTCCTCTACGAAGCTCTCCCCTGAACAACTTCTTCCTTCTCTGTTACTGCATGGGTCCCCCATTTAACATGCAACATTCCAAGCAGGATCTGCTTTTGAAAGAGGTTATTAAGATTCTTTATGAAGAGTGATATAATAAAAAAAAGTTACTAGGGACTAACAGGAGGCTATGATAGTACCTACCCCATAGAGTGTTATTGAGTTAATACCTGTAAAGTGCTTAAAACAGTGTCTGGCACCTAATACACAGATGTTTGTTGAATAAGCAAAATAAAATGTATAAACAAGCATATGGTACAAAGCCTTTTACTCCACTCCTGTCTCCTAACTATCTACCCTGTTTCCTTTCCTAGAGCCCATCACCACTACTAGTTTCCTGGGTAGCTTTCCAGATACATTTTATACATACACCCGTGTAGTTTTGTGTGTGTATGTGTGTGTGTGTGTGTGTGTGTGTATGCACATGTGAGCATGCACGCGCACATGTAATTTAAAGAGAAATGGTGTTTACATGTTCTTCTGCACTTGGCTTTTCCCACTTAACTATATATCTTGGAGACGGTTCCACTTCAGTACATATCGACCTGCCTCATTCTTCTTAATGGCTGCGGAGGATTCCATTGTTTGGATGCACCATAATATGTATTTGTTATCTTTTCCCAAACGCGGGCCTCCTGACGACAAAGACGATGTCTTACGACTCTCTGTGGCTTCCTCAGTGCTGATATGGTGCCTTTCAAAACCATTCTTTGTTTATTCGCTCAATAAACATTTAAGCATCAGTTAGGCAACAGGTAGTCTCCAATAGGTTCTGGGGCTGCAGAAGTGAGTTCAGGGGCTTCTCTCTGGAGAGGACAGTAGCCATGTGATTACAGCAGCGTGATAGTGGCTGTAATAAAGGTACACATGAGACTCCCTAAGATCACAGATGGGGGAACTGTACACTTCTTAAAGCAGTCAGGGAAGGCTGCTTGGAGGCAACGTCGGTGCTGAGGCAAACACAAGGGGAAGAAAGTGCTCCATGCGTGAAGTCAATGGAATGTGAGAACTGGTTAGGAAGGTTGGATGAATATGGTATTTGCAGGGAAGGGGCTCCAGATGGTTTAGTCCTCACTGGGGTACAAGGGGAACATGGAGGGGGAGGGAGGGACAGAAGGTCAGAGAGGTAAGCTGGAGCCAGGTCAACACAGACCTGTGTGTCACCCCAGAAACCTGGGACCCACGGTAGGAGGAAGGGTAGGCGGAATGAGGGGACGAGGGTGAGACTGACTTAGAGTTGCTAACCTTTTACTTTGCCTGTGTTGTTACAACTAAACAATCATCTATCATTTCCAGGATTTTTTATGTAGTTATTCTAAAGATTTATTTTTTATCTGAGAGCGAGCGAGTGCACACATGGGTAGGGGGAGGGGCAGGAGGAGAGAATCCTCAAGCAGACTGCCTGCTGAGCGCGGGGCCCTGGTGCGGGGCTCGAGCCCATGACCCAGGAGTTCTCAACGTGAGCTGAAACCAGGAATCAGATGCTTAACCGATTGAGCCACCCAGGCGCCCCTATTATAAGGATTTAATAAAGGAAGGCCTTTTAATACTCCTCAAGTAGGAAGGTAATTATTTCAGAACAAAAAATTGTATTTTCTTTGATGAGAAACTCACTACAGGATCATTATTTTTCTTTGTCCTAAAGATGAGGACGGTTTTGCTTCAGTTTCTAGCCTGGCATTGGGGAACCAGTGCTGTGGTTGATGGGAAGGCATCTGAAGACAAAGGGTTTGAGAAACAAGTCAGATGTGAGGACAGCTGGGATGTAGAAAGACCTCTTGGACTGTAGGGCGTAGGTCGGCCCCTGTGAGAAGCAAGGGGGCCTTCCGACTGTCCAATTACCCAGCTTCTCCCTGGTTTGCTCAGTATCTCCTGGTCAGACTGAATCAGTGTTCCAGGTGTCCTCACCACGTCCCCAAGCATACAGCGGAACAAAATCAACGTCAAAGAGAGAAACGGATGCCAACACCTCAGCAGAAAAACACATCCTGCTGTCACTTCTAGTGCCTGCTATTCAGGTCAACACTGGCCTGGAACCGTGAGGACACACTCAGCAGGATGGAGAAGAGGCAGAGAGGGAGTGGCAGCAGGAACAGAAGACGGCAAGAGGGACGCCTTTCACCAAAAGGTACCACCTATTTCTACTCTTCCACTGGGCTGTTCGAAAAACAAGGCAAGGAGGACCAAGATGTATATAATCATATATAAAATTCTAAATTAGGAGTATGATCATCATCTTATTTAATCTCTTGACAACCACACACAACAGACTTGATAACCTTAGTCTGTCAGATACAGAGAGAATCTGAGAAAAAGGTCACTAGTCTTCATGGATGGACACTGGATTCCAAGCCTGGTCTGTGGGATTCTCTCCCGGTCCGGGGGATTCTCCATGGGGATTCCGGGAGCGCTGGTAACTGACGGTGTCCTAGTGCAGGGCAAGAATTTATACCAGATTTTTCTTTTACAATCAGGATTTGAGTCTGGGGAGGGCATCTGGAGGGATATGAGGTAAAACAGGATATAATTAGCCATGGGGAAATTCATTCTGAGAGTCTGCAGAGAAAATCCAGTGTGGAGGGACAGAATAGAAATTTTTTTCAACGGGCCCTTTCCATATAAAAGACTAATGCGAGACTGTTCAACAATGCCGTTCTCCTAAGTCTATAAATAAAGAAAAGGGTGTTTGATGGGGAAAATATATATAGCATTTGCATTCTTTTTTGTAGGAAGAAAAAAGTATCAGACTTGAAAAACCTCCCAGAAAGGGCACCATAGGAGAGGAAGGTCTTAGAGTGCGGTTAATACCTCTATTTAAATGCTAATGCTAACCTATAGCTTCCGACCACACAAAAATGAAAGTTTTTCAAAGACCATATAGTGAATTTAAAATGAAAACCTAATTTCCTGAATAAAAGATTTTTTTATTTTGGCAGAGAAGCGGATACATGGAATTGCACGAGAGGAATACCCTGCCGATCAGGGTAAAAACCAGCAGCAAAACCACAGCGCGCCAGGCTAACGGCAGGGACAGGGGGCTGCCTCTGTCACATACTTGGGTTTCCCTTCAGAAGACTTCCCTTTGGAGCTCAGCCTTTGCCCCAGATGGTGCCTGATGGAGGGTGCGGCTCCCCACCCCCCCACTCCACCCACCCCCCACCTTTGGAAGGAAAGGTAGAGCCCCAGGCAAGGAGGAGTCATGGGGGGGGGGGGCAGTCACATGGTCGCAGCCACGCTCTATAGTTAAGTCTTACAGTTTACTGTGTGCAGGTTATATCTCAGTAAGAGGAGCGTACTATTTTCCACCCCCATCCACCTAAAACACAGAAAAGAAAATGAGAGCAGGCAATAGGCCAGGTGTTGGGGCTGGGTACCCGGACACGTATTTTTTTTTAAATTTTTTAAAAAATTTATTTATTTGTCAGAGAGAGAGGGAGAGAGAGCGAGCGAGCACAGGCAGGCAGAGTGGCAGGCAGAGGCAGAGGGAGAAGCAGGCTCCCTGCCGAGCAAGGAGCCCGATGTGGGACTCGATCCCAGGACGCTGGGATCATGACCTGAGCCGAAGGCAGCCGCCCAACCAACTGAGCCACCCAGGCGTCCCCCGGACACGTATTTTTAACTCAGCCTCGCATCCTAACATTATGACAAATGCTGGTTTTATGAATTTTGAAAACAGTATGGGGGCAAAAGAAGCTCATCACAAAAAACCACAGGTTACAGGATTCCATTTAAATGGTATCTCCAGGGTGCCTGGGTGGCTCAGTGGTTTAAAGCCTCTGCTTTCAGCTCAGGTCATGATCCCAGAGTCCTGGGATCGAGTCCCTCATTGGGCTCTCTGCTCAGCAGGGAGCCTGCTTCTCCGTCTCTCTCTGCCTACTTGTGATCTCTGTCTGTCAAATAAATAAATAAAATCTTTAAAAAAAAATAAATGGTATCTCCAGAAGACGCAAACCCACAAAGACAGAAAGGAGATTAGTGGCTGCCAGGGGTGGGAGTCGGGGAGATGAGGAGTGCCTGATAACGGATACAGGGTTTCCTTCCGGGTTGATGAAAATGCTCTCAAATTATCTAGTGATGATGGCCGCCCAACCCTACACCATCCAAAAAACCCCACGTGAACCGCACACTTTAAAAGGGTTAATGTTTATGGTATGTAAATTGTATCTCAAGCTGTTATAAAAATGCTAATTTTATGAACTACAACCCTGACTTCCTTAGCTACATGGAGGATGTACACCCACAGCCAATAGTGGTGTGAAGATTGATCCATTAATCAAGACATTTGCTGCAGTTCAATGTTCGCCCGGGACATTTGCAGAAAAGATTCTGTCAGTTGACGGATACGGAAACATTTTCACTAGCTCCCCCATCCACCAAGTTCCCCTGAAATGTACTGAAGCCGTTTGCAGGGCTCCATACTTTCCTGCTCAGTGGGGAGTCTGCCTTTCCCTCTCCCTCTGCCCCGTCCCCTGACTCGTGCGTGCTCTCTCTCTGTAATAAATAAATCTGGGGGGAGAAAAATATAACCGAGCTGACAATTCACAATTGATTATTTTAATGTTTTGTTGAGGGGAAACAATTAGTATTTATTTAACACTAGACGCCAGACACTTTCCCGGTGCCATGGATTTCATCCTCATGGCCAGAACTCACAAAGGCTAAATACCTAAGGCCACCTGGTTGGTTAACAACAGTCTGACTGTATTCTGCTGGCCTGATAATACACTACCCTAGCTTACCTTGCCCAGATCATTCCAGAAAAACACTGAAGTGGGACGTGAGAAAACAGTTTATAACTCGGGAGCAAGCCCGGGGAAACAAAACTGTTGGTGACGGGAAGCCCCACTGAGATGCTCCTTGCCACAGCCCTGTGTAAACCGTAAAGTGCTATGCAAATATACCTATTTGGCAAAAACATATTATTATTATTATTTGAGCCTGGGTGTTGGATGGGAGGAAATTAGAAGCTGAGGTGTAGGCGACTCCTCACCGTGTGGCTGCTGTGCTAGCTTCCGCGAAGTTAAAGCAGAAGAGGAGACTTCCTACCATGATCTGCTCTCTACTAGCTGCCCTTCAGGTCTTTATTCATGGTAATGAGTGACTTTCAGAGGCTGAGTTGAGGCTGCGCGAGGTGGGAAGGTGGAGGGCAGGATGGCCTGTGATCTCAGCGAGTACAGGTTTGGAAGAAAAAATAAGCTGATTCTCCATAGGAAAAACAGAAAGTTATTCCAAAGATAGCAAAATAGCCTGGAAACCTGAGCCCAGTGTTTCGCAAATATTAGAGAAGGTTGGGGGGAAGAGCGAAAGGGCGTATTCCATTCACTTCACGTTCACAACCTTCAGAATCAGTGTCTCCTAGTTTCCAAAAATTTCAAAAATTGAATGAACCTCCACAGTGCTTCACATATGGTCTGGTGGGCTCTGGCAGCAAGCAAGATGTGCCTATTGGTTATTCTGTGGCCCCGGGGAAATGCTGCTCTCGGGACATGAGGGTCAGTGGAGGAAACTCGACAAGAGGAAAATGGCACAGGGGATTACTTGGGGCTATCCACGAGTCTGGAGGGTCACCAGCATGCCTGCTCTGCCGGGACCTCTAAGCTGCTGGCCTGGTCACTAGACTCCAGCATTATCAGGCCAGTGTCACTAGCCAAGGCTATCCCAAATACCCTGCCTCAAATTAAGACTACGGGTTGAGCTGTGGATGGCTAAGCAGGGGAGTGTAGAAAAAAACGGGCAAGAAACCAGTAAGCCTTCAGTCTGCCCTTTCTACGGCGAGACTGTTTGGGCCAGGACCGTGCCTCCCCTGCCTCCAAACTTCCATCTCAACTGTCTAAATGCAGGGGCAGAGGAGAGAACTCACCTGCTGCCCCGAAACTTACAAGAGCGTGTAGCATACCTGCTGTTAGAGTTCAAAACCAAAGGCCACAACCATCTGAGGCTCTGCTGGGAGATGTTACATGTGACCTCCGGGCCGGAAAGGAACCGCTACGTCTGGAGGGCCCTGATGTGCCACCAAGGCAGCTGGCGGTGTCCCTCCCCATGCAGGTTTGTACTTATGCTGAGAATCTGCTTTACCGGGAAACATTTCTAGTGTTTTCAGAGAGGAACATTTCAAGTGCAGTGGTGAAATACACATTGGTTGGTGACCCAAATGTCTCTGCAAATGTTTTCTCAGGCTGCGGGTGCATATGTTTACAAACACCCTGGGCAGCAAACCTGCAGGGATGTTTTGAAAATACTTGCCTGGGGGAAAAAATTGCAACGCTATCAAGTGCAGCCAGGATGTCATGAAAAAAATGCCTCTGTGTCCTTTTATATTCCATGTGACAGTGTAGACACGACATCTCATGTGCATCTGTTCCAGTCCTTGCCCTGTCACTAGCTAATGAGTGATCTTGGTCACAGCACGTAAGGCCACGGTACCTCAGTTTCCCTATCTGGACGCAGACATGGGTTGACTAGAAAGATGACATCTAAACACCATCCCAACCCATGACAGAGACTAAAGTGGGAGGAGGGGTAGTAGCGTTGTTATTATTTCCATTTCCCAGCTAAAGAAATTTACGCTTTGGAGACATGAGCCCCCAGGTCTAACAGCTTCTCAGTGGGAGAGCTTCCAATCTTCATCTCCTAAGCCCCCAAACCTGCAACTTTTCTATCACACCACACAGGCTCGTGACCAATTTTCTGGCTTCCTGGGTGCCTCTGTACTGAACCACGGTGTCCCCGGTCATGGATGGCCCACATTTATGACTGGTCCACTTAACTTTCATTTCTTCCCCACCATGTGTTATGTCACTCAATCTGCCCTGGAGAAAAACAACCACCATGTTTTTGACAAGAGCATCGAGCTCCCTGGGAATGCAGGAGATGGGGCCCGATTTCAGTGCATATTCAATTGAAAGTAATAGCGGCTCCATTGTAATAAAAAGCTTTATTGTGCTTTGTAATGAAGACACAAAGCACTTAGTTGAAATCACAGTCTTTTAAACTCATCTGCTTTATACTCTACCACAGAGATGCAGCTACAAGGGGACTCAAAGGGAATTTTACAGCATGATTGCCTCACGGTAGCCACAGCTCTGAGTGGGAACCTCAGCTTTGCCCGGGGACTACCTCTGGGGTCAGCGTTTCTCATCTTTTCTCTCCTTGCTGTGTTTATGGCAGGCACTCTCTGATCTTTCTGGATGCTTATTCTACTTGTGAGGACTGACAGGCTCCCCCCAAAGCTCCATTACACATTACATGATCTCAGGCAGGGTATACAAGCCCCGTCCCACCTACCTCTCTCTCTACACACACACACACGCACACACACACACAGCCACACGTGCACACCAGAAAAAGAGACTGCTTGCTCAGTGGGAGGAGAGGGAAATGAGGATTTTTCAGCCCTTAAATAAAGATTATAACTGTTGTTGGGCTGTATAAAGATACAGAGTAATTAAAAAGCTCTTCAAAGAATGGAATAAGTACATTAAATCCAGTTAAATAATTTTTCAGAAACACTGCAAGCCACCCTTCTTGCTGTTTCATTCTCTTACAATGAACCGAAGGAAGAATATCTCATTCTCCAAATGGAACTTTATGGAGTTTCAATAAGCCCCCTCAGCACTTATCTGAATCTTTAATTAGTTCTATAATATACTGATGATATCAAGCCTAATTAAATTTATATAGATAAGGCGCAATGAAATTCTAACCAAGTGAGCTGGAAAGCATATATTAAATAGTAAATTTAATGGTTCAAGCTGATAACTACAATTTTCTATCAAAAAATTAAATTCAATTTACATGTTGTATTCAAATTGATTTTGAGTGTGCAAATTATTGGAAAAATCTCCTGAATGTATCAGTAAAATTGCTAATCCAGTCTGTTTAAATATCAGTTATTAATGTCTGCATTTGCAAATAAGCCACACACATTTGCATTTTTACTGCATATGGTAAAAAATTATCTAAACCTTATGCCATTTTATTAAGAATACTAAGTGATTTTTCTTTCAGCTTCCTGCATAAATTAAGGGGCCAAAGAAATGACTATTGGGTCTAAAGAAAAGTCAGCAATTCAATATACAGCAAGGCAAAGATGATACATATTTTTTGCTGACTAAAGCAGTTCACTTTACTCTTTGGGAACAAGCGATTATGATGGGAAAATCCTTCCTTATTTGGAATCCACTGGAATGGAACCATACACAAGGATCTGATGCCATAATCACAGGGAGAGGTGGACATGCACACACTGGGCGGTGTTTGCCAACAGTTTTGGGAGGGGAAGGGAAACGCATTGTTACGTTTATCAGAGAGAAAGGTACATACCAGAAGATTATATTTCAGCCAAGAAATATGCTTGGGAAGCAATATTAACTATATACTGGATTATTCAAAGACAAGGCCCAACCACCTGTACCGTATACGATGATCAATAATTGTGTCATTCTTGGTTTTCACAGGTGACTGACTACCATTTAGAACGATCAGCATTGAACGTGCGTCTTTTTCTTTGCTGACATACAAGAACATTGAAGATGTTACAAATATTGTTAATTAAGCTTCAGTGACCTCAGAATTAGCTGTATGTTTGTACAAATTTCTGCATTGATTACTTGGGACCAGCCATTATCTGCTTTCCCCAAAACATACCTTTATTACTCTTGGATTCTCCTGGTTAGAAAGCTATCTTTGAAATGACCAAATATTTATTAAACATCTATTATATGTCATGTGCTTGCATTATGGAAGATACCAATAATATGCCAATGATGTCAGAGAATAGGAAAATGAGTGTCGAGGAGTCGAGCATTCCAGAAAAGGGATGATAGGTAGTGCGACGCATTTTGAAGAGTAGGAAGTTGGGGCATCTGGGTGGCTCAGTTGTTAAGCATCTGCCTTCAGCTCAGGTCATGATCCCCAGGGTCCTGGGATCGAGCCTCACATCAGGCTCCCTGCTCGGCAGGAAACCTGCTTCTCCCTCTCCTGCTTCCCCTGCTTGTGTTCCCTCTCTCGCTGCCTCTCTCTCTGTCAAATAAATAAGTAAAATCTTGAAAAAAAAAAAAAAGAGTGGGAAGTTTAAGAATAAGTCAGAACAGTCAGAACAAATGCATGGACTCACATGTAAGGAGCACTGTGGTCAATGGGAACAGAAGTTTCTGGAATAAACAATGAGAGAAGAAGCTGGCCAATTAAGAAAGGACAATGAATAGGATAATTTTTATTCAAGCCTATAAAGTCTGGGCTGAATAATTTGAAATAAAGTTGCTCTAAGGATGGAGTGACAAATTAATTAAAGGGAAACAACATCACAAAGGATGGCTGACAGTAGAAAGATATAAATACCAGCTGAAGGATTGTTGCTTTATTCCAAATGTGGGAGGGCAGTGATGGTGGAAACAGTAAAACAGCAGCAGAAGCTGGAACCTTCCGGAGGAAGAAAGAGTCAACGCGTCTTTGTGTTTAACAGGATACATGCGGTTGGCAAGACTGATGAATGTGCCATGGATGGTGTTAGGAATTTCTAGAAAGTATAGTCTAAGGTTAAGGTACTAAGGTTCAGCTTTGGCAGACCTTGAGCCTGTTTTTACAGAGAACCAAAACCAGAGCGAATGGGGCCTGTTAATCTGTTATTAAGAATTTGAAAACTTAAGAGGAAGAATTGCTTGGCTCTGACAGAGACGATGAAAGAGAAAAGGGGGCCAACGCTTACCCAGCTATCCCTCCTGAATGGAGAATGCTTTTAAGCTTAGAAGTGGGAACTTGCTTTATGAGAGAATAAGATGAACTCTTTTCAAATGCAAACTCTTCAACAAAGTGAAAGCCTGTATATTCTGACGTTGCTTCCCCTTGCCCCAACCCCCCACAGCTGTTCATTCTGTGGGGGCCGCTGAGGACAACAGTCTGAACTGCTGGGGGGGGTGGTCTGTTCTGAACGGGGGACTCTGAGGAAGGGCAGTGAAGAGGGAAACACTCAAGGCCTGGCAAGATTATATCATTTCGCATTACTGTGACGGCCTGTTCCCATCCCTAACTTTTGTTCAGAATGTTCCAAGGATGAGAGAGCAAATACAGAGGGTTAAAGAAAAGGGACTGGGACTCTCACAGCGCCTTTTGAAAATTCAGTCAAATCGTGGACTGCCTTGCCAGAAAACAATAAAATCGACATCCACACGGATTCTGCATCTAGTTTTGCGGTTTATGGACCCCCCGTAGCTGCATTATACACTCCATGTGAGGATTACCCGGATTAGACTCTAAATGTTACACATAGACATCACCCCCCACACAGACATACAAATATCTGCTTCTTCATATACAGACTCATCTTTTCTGCACCAGGCTTACGTGTGTGTGTGTGCGCACACACGTACACATACACCTACCCACCTATCAAGCTGTACGTAACTCTCTTCCATCCGCTTGGAATTCTCACTTATCAGGATCTCTGCTCACACCAGATGGAAGCAGGAACGTGGGGCAATTTAAGGTGGGTAGATCTTTCCATGTTGCAGCCAGGAAATGAAAGGAGAAACCTCCGTGTCACCGCGAGCAGGAATGCAAGTTATGGGACTTACTGGTATAGACACACATCTGCTTATCTTGACATGGGCACCTTGAGCGCTCTGAGGCTGCTGGGTAAGCCAGTGTTCACTTACCTTCATTCTTAGGACCCTCTCCCAGAGCCAGCCAAGCCGCAGGAGGGCTCGAACTTACAGCCCAGGGAGCGTACAAGAGCCCCTCGTTATTCCCGAAGGTGATATACAGAGATGGGGGCATCCTGCGGTTCTTGGTACAGACCTCCTCCCACTATCGCTACCTGAAAAGAGGAGGGCATGGGGGCCATGGAGGACACCGAAGGAGCATAGGGTAGAAATAGGGAAACAAGTACAACAGAGACAAGAATAAATTAGAAGGAAGAGCCAGGGAGAGCCGAGGAACCAAAAGGAAGTCACAGAGAATACAATGTTTTGCAAGTGATTTCTCCAAAAGGATTAATTTGCCCACCTCATTCAGCTCAGCACTCTCCCGCAATTTAAAAGACAAATTAGAGAGGCCAACAACGTCTGAACAGCGGACTTCACGCAGCGGCTCTGGAAGCGCATCAAGGTAAATACGGACACCAAGAGGATCAACTCAGCACTTGGCGAAAACAGTCTTATTCTGCAATGTGTCACAGGCCCTGGAATTAACAAAGGCTTCAATCTTTCTATGTGTTTACTGGATCCTCCTGGGGGAGTCTCCGGCTGCCCCATCTCGGGCCGCATGTTAAGCCTGAAACCCACCACGCCGAAGCTCCTGGTCCGCCTGGTGCAGAGGCCTCTCAGCTCAACGAGTTCAGACAGGCCCCATCTGCCAGATATGCTGATTCCTACACGATCAACACGCAGTTCCTGAGCCCGGCGCTTCTCAGACCTGCCTCCGAGAGCGTGATGTCTGTGCTGCAGCACGGGCCACAGAAGGGGAGGGAGGCGGATGCGGCGCCAGATTTCATTCCCATCTTGACCTTTCGAAGGGAAGTTGTGGAAAGACAAGCTACCTTTTTTAGTTCCCTGTTACTCAGAATGCTAGGCGTTTTGCACCAAACTCCCTGTGTTCAGAACCAGTTGGTAAGTAGTAAGACGCCGAGGATTACTATTTTATAACTGGAAATACTGGCATGAGAAATATGTGCTTTTTCAAGAACTTCCAGCTTTCAGGGAAGAAATGCAGAGGGGAAGCTAGCAAGAGGAGGTCTCCATGCACGGGGAGCAATGGGGACAGCTCACTTCTAAATCGTGCCTAAAACATTCACGGCAAAGCGTGTGAAGCCACGGATGCCACGGGAAGACTGTCGTGTCTCATTGTCTTGGTGAAGGATGGGAGGGGTGCAGAGTCTAACACCGGGCATCTTGACAGACGGGTGTTGGAACTAATTGAGATGATACATTTGAACTTCTCTGGGTCTCTCTGCTAGAGAAATTCAATTATTATTGAATTAGAATCCTCTAACGTATTTTATTCACCATCTCACGCTTTTTGATTATCTGAGCTTGATTTCTTTTTATAATTCAAAGTGTTCCAGGGAAGGAATAAAGTTACCATGGTCTCCTTCTGTGAGGAATCCATTCCACTGAAATCCCCTTCAATGGAGCTCTGTAGGGTTCAGCTCAGGGTGCTGTGGGAGCATCGTGCAGTCCTTTGATTGAGAAAACTTGGTCAAAAGCATGGATATCTTTACCTTTTGGTCTTTACCCTTGCTGCCTTTCATCCCTCCTCTTGTTACTATATTCATGCTTCAAATGAGAATCAAATTCTTCTGCCTTGCCTAATTTGACTCACTTTTCCATAATGTTGGCTGACCATCCAACACATAAAAATGGGGGACCAAGCTACACTCCCTCTTGCATGCTACTATAGGAAGAGTTAGCAACTGCTGACATTTTCCTTATATTTATACCATTGGCAGTTTCACTTACGCTTTAAAACCACCCTAACAGGTGCACCTGGGTGGCTCAGAGGGTTAAGCCTCTGCCTTCAGCTGAGGTCATAATCCCAGTGTCCTGGGATGAAGCCCCACAGCAGGGTCTCTGCTCAGCAGGGAGCCTGCTTCCCCCTCTCTCTCTGTCTGCCTGCTTATGATCTCTCTCTCTCTCTCTCTCAAATAAATAAATAAATAAATAAAATCTTAAAAACA
Source organism: Mellivora capensis (assembly GCA_004024625.1). Classification (NCBI taxonomy): domain Eukaryota; kingdom Metazoa; phylum Chordata; class Mammalia; order Carnivora; family Mustelidae; genus Mellivora; species Mellivora capensis. The sequence goes on along the minus strand of PISX010005854.1, from coordinate 61,298 downwards.
AAAAAACCCCCCCACAAACCACCTTAACACGTAAGCCAACCGCCTCCATTTTTAGAAATAACTAAAGCATGGAAAGGTCTGGAAACTACTGGAGGTCACGCAGCTACTACTAAGTGGGAGGGCTGGGATCTAAACCCTGGTTTGCATTGTGTTTCCATTTTACCAAGTTGCAAAACAAGGAAGTTTTGAAAAGAGGCACAGAACCCTTCTCCCTATATAGAATCCATATATTATCACATGGCTATAGATTATTTAAAGAGAGGAAGGATCTTTTAGAACCTCTGAATTATACAAAGCTATTTAATCAAAGAAAACATTTACTTAGCAGCTTTGAGGATCCTGATTTGATACATAGCCAGAAAGAAGGAACCTATGTTTCTAGATCTTAAGAGAGAATTACTGAACAAGGCCAGGAGACAGTCACTGTGGTCCTTCTTCCTCTGAACTATGTCTATAACTGATCTACAGAGACAACAATTTTTCCTTGGTAGGGGTCTATCGGCATGAAATCTGATCAGTTAAGAGAGAGATGAGATAATAGTTGTCATGCCTAAGTCTTAGGTTCATGCTAAAATACAAATTGTCATCTCCAGGGACCTTCCACCAAGTCAAGTCAGCTGAGTGGCTGTAAGAAGGCAGTGGTCCCTTTCTGTTGCCAGTATCTGGTTTAGAGGAGGGTGTGTGAGACAATTAGGGCCAGTAAGACATGAGTGGAAGTCTGTTAGCGAAGACTGCCTGAAAATGTTTCCTTGAGTCAGAACTAAAGCAAGAGAGGGAAACTGTCTTTTTCTGCTCCATGTTTTTGTGATACTTGGAAGTGTAGGAACCTGCCTGGGATGACAGAGGGGGCTGTGGAGCATGAAGCCAACAGACCTTGAGGAGCGAACAGCAGAGAGCTGGCAAGATATAATATATATACAACCGAGTATTATTCGGCTGTTAAAAAAAAAAAAAAGAACAAAATCTCACCATCTGTAAACACACGGATGGAGCTAGAGAGGATAATGCTAAGTGAAAAAAGTCAGCCAGAGGAAGACAAATACCGTTTGATTTCACTCAAATGTGGAATTTAAGGAACAAAGCAAATGAACAAAGGAGAGAGACACAGCAAGAAACAGACTCTCTCTCTCTCTTTTTTAAACATTGTATTTATTTTTGGGAGAGACAGAGAGGGAGAGAGTGAGAGGGAGGGAGGGAGATGGTGAGCACAAGAGGTGGGGGACGGGCAGAGGGAGAAGAAGACCCCCTGCTGATCAGGGAACAAGATGCAGGCCTTGCATCAAAAGAAATGAAATCTTGCCGTTTGCAACAATGTGGTTGGAACTAGAGGGTATTATGCTTAGTGAAATAAGTCAATCTGAGAAAGACAATTATCATATGATCTCCCTGATATGAGGAAGTTGAGAGGCAACGTTGGGGGTTTGGGGGGTAGGAAAGGAAAAAATGAAACACGATGGAATCAGGAGGGAGACAAACCATAAGAGACTCAATCTCACAAAACAATCTGAGGGTTGCGGAGGGGAGGGGCGTAGGGAGAGGGTGATGGGGTTATGGACATTGGGGAGGATATGTGCTATGGTGAGTGCTGTGAAGTGTGTAAACCTGGAGATTCACAGACCCTTACCCCGGGGCTAATAATACATTATATGTTAATTAAAAAAAAAAAAAGATGCAGGCCTTGATCCCAGCACACTGGGATCATGACCTGAGCCGAGGGCAGATGCTTAACGGACTGAGCCATCCCGGCACCCAAGAAACAGACGCTGAACTCTAGAGAACAAACTGATGGCCAGAAGGGGAGGTGGAGGGGGGTGACATAGGTGATGGGGATTAGAGACCACCCTCATGAGGAGCACTGAGTCTTATGCAGAGTTGTGGAATGTTGTGGAACGTCGTCGTAAATGTTTTAAGTCGCCGAGTCCCTTCCCTCTATTGTATGGAGTCAGACGTATGTAACAGACAAACCTGGTGTGAGAGACAAAAAGTACAGCTCACCTGCAATACCTTTCTCCTCTTTCCAGTATTTTATTACTTTGGTGTAAAAATGCTGCCCTCGGTGATTTAAATAATTAACTATCTAAACCACTATGTTTACTTCTAACTCATCTGCTGCCTGTCCCCCCCAACCCTACCGCTTTTTAAGAGGAAGCTATTAATGACCCTTTTGTAAACTTTTCTTCCTCTCTCTATGGCCCATATACCACCTTCCACTGGGCCCCTGGCTTCCATTTTCTCTTAGCTGCATTTTTACTTTTGCCTGTGTTGTCCTCCAAGCACAACCTGGTCTCCCGTGCTTTACGGTGTGACGTCCGGTGAAACCACAGAGGACATTTACATCATTGTGAGTATCTCGCATGGCTCGGTGCCCAGCCCAGTACTGTGTAAGGAGTTCACTTCCCTCTCTATCGTTCAGTCATAACCGTGAGGCGTCTTCAACAGCATGCTTCTGGAACTCTGCTTTGTATTTGCAGTCAAATGCTCCACCACTGAGCTATACCCCCAAGCCTCTGCTTTGTATTTGGACCATGAATTTTTTCTGCATTTTTTTTTCTCCCTCAAAATTTCAGATTGGCTTTTCTTTTTCTTACATTGTTTATATTTATCATAGCTTAAGTTTTTTTGTGTGTGTGTGTTTTTTAAAATTCTTAATCATTCTATGCATCTTCTTGAGTCTTTCTACTCCCAGAGCTCTTTTCCTGGGGGTGTTGTATCCTGTCACCACAAACGGAACTGGATCCTTCTTCAAATCTGCTTCAAGTCTGCCCTTTTGCTGTTTTTCGGAGTGGAATCGAGTGTTTTTTTAGACATCATGCTTTTTAATTTTTTGGTTTATTTACTTGCTTTGCTTGATTACATCCTTAGTTCCCCGGGAAGAAGAGCATGAAAAGTAAACTCTCTGAATCCTTAAAATTCTAACCATGTCTTCATCTTGCCCTCAGCATGGCAGATACACCCTTTGGATACACGTTTCTAGCCTGAAATCATTGCTCCTCAGAGCTGAGCTGGTATCATTTCATTACTTCCTAGCACTTAGTGCTACTGATCACAAGCCTGACGCTGGCTGACTTGTTTTTCTCCCTCTCTCGCTGAAGCTTTTAGGAACTTTACTTTTGGCACTATGATAGTTCGCGAGGCTGCCTTTAGGTGAGGCTGTTTTTTTCATTCACCGCGCTGGACACCCAATAGACTCTTTTACTGTGAAGACCTGTGCCCTTAGTTTTAGAAAAGCGTTTCTACCGATTCGGCAGCACTTTTCCTTCTCTTTCATTTTCTCATCTCTTTTCTTGTGACTCCAATTAGTGGGATGCTAGGCCTTTAAGTACAGCTTGGATCACCTTCCTAAAATGCCTCTCCTCTTGGTGGGAGAGAGTTCTGCCTGAGAGAGTTACGTGGGGGGTGCTGAAAGTGCTAACAGGTAAGTCTGTTTCTCTTGTGGGCCAGTGAGTGGGGTGTCAGTTGTCAGGTGGGAAACCTCTTTTTCTGATGCCACATGAAGACGGTCTGTTCTGGGGCTGTGTCAGCCACACCAGGTGCCCTGACTTTCCCCAAATATTTCCCAAGAGGACTCTTTCAGGGATAAATTCTGGGTGCTGGCATTTTAAAGGGGTGAATAAAATGTGCTGTAATGACATTTCCATATTTATAAAATTTTCATTAATCCTTCTGTTTTCAGTCTCTCTCGGCATTCCCATTTTTAACTGTGGGTTATGAACCTGGAACTTCTCCAAAGCACTCATTGCATATTCTAGTCAGAGGTCCCCCCACCCCAGTTTACCCATTAACTGTACCCCATCTCCTTCCCATCTTCCAGAAATCTGTTGACCACCTTTGTTCACTGGTAAATCCCCTCCTATTCGTTCTCTGCTTGAATGGATTCTTGTTTATTTTTCTGTGGAAGTACAGTCTTGACGGCTGCCATCTTGAATCCTACATATTTTTTAACCCTCACAAGCTTTGAAAAATATTGGAGATGATGCAAAATGTTTTAACACAACTTTTAACGTATGGCACTGAAACTCAGTGTGTGCTCGGGGAGGGCACAGTATTGCCTATTGCGGGCACCTAAGCAGGCCCACGGTGAGGGGCAAGGGCTGAAGCTGTCCACTGGGCTTGGAGGAGCTTCGAACCGCGATCAACTCCAGAAACAAGCGAAGAAGAGAGACGCTGGGCTCTAAGGTGTTGACTCTTAAAGATGCAGGATGCTTGGAGCCCCCAGGTCGAGTCTCACTGAGAGGCCCAGCTGCTTCCGCAGGTAGCAAGGTGACCATCACGGTGCCCCTCCCCCCATCAGGCGGAGCCACCCCGCTCTGGGCTGGGCTGGTCCCAGCTGGCGCCACTGCTATGAGGGCCTTACTGAGCAGCGGCAGCACAGGGTGTCAGGTGGCTCAGAGCCTGGGGTGGTGAGCGGCTTCTGCACCTTGATGTGGCGTGGAGAGGTGCCAATCAGCCCCATTAGCAGCAGGAAGACAGTGACAGAGGCAACAGCTTGTGTGTGAGGGTGATGACAGCAGCCATAGTGACGACAGGCTGGCAGCTGCCACCAATACGAGTGGCAGCCACTGGACAGTGACAGCAGCTACAACTGCAGGAGAGAGTGGTGACAGGCTTAAGGTGACACACACCTCCCGCTTTGATATAATAGACGGAAAATCACTTTTGATATATACAGAATACTGCTTTCTAGGTAAGGTGGTTAGAAGAAAAGACTTCACGGTGCTTACAGAGGCCTATGACAAGGTGGCCTCTTTCTAACACCAGGGTCAGAGAACCTCTAAAGAGATTCTGTCACCATATTTCTGTCACTGATTCCGCATTTCAGCTTGCAAGGGGGGCATCTGTTTCTAAAAGGGCCAGTACTTCTAGAAGGGCTGTACTTTTTGTTGTCATCGGGTGGCAATAACGAGTCATAATTTATAATCCCAGATGGTTTGGGTTACTAGGGAGATCAGGCATTCAGAATCTTAAATCATGACTTTGTAACTCATCTCACTGTCTGCTTATTAAAACAAGCTAAGCTGAGAGATTCACGAACAAATGAAAACTCAGAAAAGTCTTTCTTGCAAATACAAAACAAAAGAATTTCCTTACATTTCTTGCGCTATTCTTAACTTAATGGATCTATAATGGAGTCTCAGATTCTTTCTCTTTCATTAGATGCGCCTATTTTAACTTGGGGATTGCTTTTTCTTGAGCGGCTTTCTGTAGCATTGCTCCTTTCCTCTAATAAGAAAGGCTTCCTCCAGCTGGGAAGGAAGTGTTTGTTAGATTTTTTTTTAATTAATTAAGTAATTTAAAAAAAGATTTTTATTTATTTATTTGACAGACAGAGATCACAAGTAGGCAGAGAGGCAGGCAGAGAGAGAGGAAGGGAAGCAGGCTCCCTGCTGAGCAGAGAGCCCAATGCAGGGCTCCATCCCAGGACCCTGGGATCATGACCAGAGCCGAAGGCAGAGGCTTTAACCCACTGAGCCACCCAGGCACCCCTGTCAGATTTTGAACTAGTAATACCTTTCTTACCCTCCCAAGTGCAATTTTCTCTTTGTCTAGCTGGAAGTTCTGTAGTCCTAATTAGTTCCATAATCAACTCTTAATAATGATTTTTTAAAAAGTCATCAGGAGCACTAAAAGCATTCCCTTACTTCCAGAGGCAGTGTCTGTCCTCAACCACAGACAGTGATTCCCTTTTGGGGGTGGGAGGGGGAGAGAGGGAGAGAGGGAAAGGAGGAGGAAAGGAAGGAGGGAGAGAGAGAAAAAGAGAGAGAGGAGAGGGGGAAGGGGAGGGAGGAAAGGGTAGAGAGAGGGAGAGCGAGGGAAAGAGAGCCTCTCCCTGTCATTCTTTACCATTATTCTCAATTTTAGTTCTTATTCGTTTTTTTTAAAAACAGCTTTATTGGGGTGTAATTCACATACCATATAATTCACCCACTTCAAGTGTACAATTCAATGGCTTTTATCGTCTTTATAGATAATGTGCAACCATCACCACAGCTTAATTTAGAACACCATCATCACCTCAAAACCCCCCCCCCCCCCCCCCCCCCCCCCCCCCCCCCCCCCCCCCCCCCCCCCCCCCCCCCCGCTCCCTACCCAGCCCTGGGCAACTACGAATCTACTTTCTGTTTCTATGGATTTCTCTGTTCTGGACTCTTATATGAATGAAATCAGAGCGCATATGATCTTTTGTGACTGTCTTTTTTCACTGAGCATAATGTTGTCAGGATTCACTCATGTGCTTCAATCTTTTATAGCTAAATAATAATCCATTGTGTGGATAGACTGCATTTGCGTATCCATTCATCCAGCGATGGACATACGGGTTGTTTCCACCTTGCGGTTATTAGACATAATAATGCTATTTATGGACATGTTTCTGTGGGGACATATGTTTTCCTTTCTTTTGGGTATATACCCAGGAGTGAATCTTATAAGGTTTTAACATCCTTTCTTATCTTAGTCCTCTCCCTCTTAATTGTTATCCCACTGTACGGCTCTCATTACTGAGCCCACCCTCCTCCACCACGTACAAGCAGGAACTAGATCTTCATCTTTTGAAGTTCTAGTAATGGTTAGCCCTCAAGTATGTTCAGGAGGTATGAATGGATGACTCCTTGCTAATGGATGGGCCCTTGAGGTATGAATGGGTGGCCCCTTGCTAATCTGTCATAACCACCTTGAGCAACTGACTTCTTTAGGAAATGCTTCAGATATTGAAATAATTCAAATTACATGGTTTTGTGCTTATACATGGCTTTATTCATTAAGGAAATTAGTGGTAAGAAGCTCCCAATGGCACATAGTTCCAAAGATGTGTAAGAGCCCAAGAAGAGGCCGTTTTAAAAGGTCCACCAAAGTCCTAAGGTGAAACAGAAGCTTAATGTACAATGAACACAGGAGATTATCAAGTTACATATTCGGGATGAGACTATCCCTAACAGCTTAGAAAAACCATTTTGGGGCCTAAGGGTCCTCTCACGTCTGCTCACTAGATACGGCAAGGTAGACGAGAACGTTTGAGAACCTTCTTTCAAGACAGAGAGCAGGTGTCTAAATCAGACCAGATTCCTCTCAGGGTCAAAGTAAGAATCTGAAGGTTTTTGTAAGTGACCACAACACTAAACCTGTTCAAATTGGTCAGATACCCGGATTCTCCCTGTCTACCCAGCACTTTCAGGTTGTTTCTCTAAGTTACCAGCATGAACTTGGGCTCAGGAAAAGAACCCATATACCCTGTGGAAAAATGTTCATTGGAAGCAGAAGATTAGTACCCAAGTTAGCACTTAACAAGCCAGTGATGAGACTCAACCTCCCATCCTGGGCAACCGTACTGTGTCTGCCAGTACGGGAGTCCAGCCACCCTCCACACCGACGCAGACCTACGATATCCTGGTTCTTCCACTAAGGATATGACTTCCGGCTCCTTAGCAGCAGGAGAAGTCTCCCCCTCTAGTCTCTCCCTCTCACATAATCACAGTCCTTATATTTTGTTTTGACTTGGAGTTTAGTAGAATTCAGATGGTAATTGTGTTATCATTTCTACTTTAATTTGCTTAAGAAAAAAAGATTCAAATTGATGTGGGCAGAGCAGATATTTATAGCTAAGAGAGAACGTGGCAATATCAATATCAAAAGCTAATAAAACAAAATAATCTTTCTGTATTTACTTAATAACAAGGATATGAGTATGTGCGGATAGTGAACAGAAGTCATAATTATTATCACATGGTAATTTCTGTTTATAAAGAAGTGTCTAGCAGCAATATTATTCTAGTCTTAGAGAAGGGAAACATTATGGGGAGTGGGTACCCCTCAAGTTGTAAAAGAAACTAGGGGGAGGGACTCAAACCACACAAAGATGGTGATGCTTCTTTTCTGGAGATTACCTGCCACTGCTCGAGGACAGCACGGCTTCCAGTGGGAATGTGAACACTGGGAAAGTTGACATCAACCTCCAGGAGGCCCTGAGTCTTGGGGCGTGGGGTGGGGAAGGGGGAGTCCTGACCAAGAGGTCAGGAAATCTGAGTTCTAGTCCTACCAGGATCCCTCACTGGTCAGTTTCTCCATCTCCCTGAGCCAGTTTCCTGTCTGTTAAAGGAAGGTGACAGATGACACCACCTCAAAGTCCTTGAGAATGAAGACTTTCTAGGTTTCTGTAAAGACAAGGTGATGTAAGACTCTGACAGCCAACTGGGACTTCTCTTGACCAGATTCTACACCCATTTCTCCCTTCTACTGCTTGCTCCTTTCCCCAATCTCAAGGAAACTATACTTAGTTCAGTCAGGTCAGTTTTTGTTCTTTCTACCCTTGTAAATCCCGAATCTGCTGCTCAATGGTTTTCAGCCAGGGCTGGGGAGGGAACTGGGCTTGCTTTTCTTTCCTCCTTAGTGCCCCAGAGAAGAGCTAATTAATTTACATAGAAACCTTCAGCCTCACAGGAAGGCTCTAAACACAAAAATGCAGATTACTATTATTTCTGGGGATTCAGCATTTATTGTTAATCAAAGTGACAGAGGACAAGTGAATATATATTTTCAAAAGGCTTTTCTCTTAACCCTTTGATAACAGTCACCTTGGAACTTTATTTTTGTAGGAGCCCCTTAAATATCTGAGACACCCAGCTGTCACATTCAGGGTTACAAAACAGTTCTTCCTGAGCAACTAAATTGGAAACTAAATGGTAAAACGCACTGCACTAACCAAGCTCCTGATTTTTTTAAAGGTACAGTTTAAGGAGAGCAGCTGCATCCAAAAATTAGACTTTGGAAACTTTTCTTTAACTGCTTTTGGTTCTGCAGAAAGTGACCTTTTCTTGATCTGTAGTATCATTCTTCTCTTAATGCTCCCCTCTCTCAAAGTACAGCTCAAAACTGCATTTTTTCTCTATTTCAATCCACTCCTAGCAGCACTTCTGTCTAGCTCTTTCCATAAAACAACTTTGAAGTGTCTGTCTCCTTTGGCACCTAATAAACTCAGTACTTCACTGCCTATGCCACTCACTTATTAAATTTCGTTCATTCAGCACAATGTTAGCGGGGGTAGTTATTTCTTGTTTTTGTTTTTCCAGGATCCATCCGACTTCTTCTGGTAACAGCAGCTTTCCTTTTCTCTAGAACACTTCCTAGGTCCTGGTCTGAAGGATCAGCCTCTCCCAACAGGTGTGGGCACGTGACGCGGACCGTCCAATCAGAACGCCCCTTCCTCCCGGCCACAGCAATTGGTTCGTAGGAGGACAGGGCCGTCCCAGTCCCTCCATGAGATTTGCTGCTCGGATTTTGGAAGCAAGAGGGTTTCTTTCCCTAACATTCTCTGGTAAAAGTGTGACATTAGTTTGCGGCTATTATTTTGGCCATATGGGGAGGACAAAGGCTATAGAATAACAAAGCCAAGCAGATGCAAACAGAAGTCTGATGGATAAAAAAAAGACTGAGTCCGACTGATAATGGTTTGAATCCTTGGACAAAACTATGTCTAAACCAATCACCCCTTGAATATCTCAGTTTCATGATTCAGTAAATCCTCTTTTTTGGCACAAGCTAGTTTGGATTTGGTTTCTGCTCTTTGCAATACAAATAATCCTGACAAATACACTGGAGGCCTACTGTACCTGGCACTGAACACTTAATCTGCAGCCTGAAGTTTAGACACACAATAGCTAAATCCCACAAAGTAGCCCCTATGAATTATGCCTCCCATTATTCTTGCCTTTACATAGTCCCCTCCTACACTAAATGTGGGCTAGCCCAGTGACTTGCTTTAACTGAAAGAATGTGGCAGAAGTAATAATCCTGTGTCCAAGACTTAAGGCCTGGCACCTTCTACTTTCATGCTTTCGGGAGCCCTAAGTCACCATGTAGGAAGTATGACTGCCGTGATGGAGAAATCACTTGGAAGAGTCATGTGGAAGGTAGAATCTCGGAGACTAAATGAGGAGAGAAAGAGAAGGAGCTAGTTACCCCGACACCCCAGCTGAGCCCAGGCTTCCAGCGACCCCCACCAATCACACATAGACAAAGGAGCGTGAATGCTCCAGGTCCGGCTGCCATCACCTTACAGCCATGGGAGACACCCCAAGGCAACCCAGCAGAAGAACTGTAGAGCTGAGCCCCAGTCCATATGCTAAGTCAACAGAACTAATGTCACGGTTGCTGTACTTGGTACTAAGTTTGGAGATGATTCATTATATAGTAATAGATAATAGAAACAAATGTATAAAACTGATAATTGGGTTTTCTCAACTAGGGGGGCCAAGCCTCAGGGCATACAAACCAGCCAGTTTTGCTTTCCTTTAAAAAATTAAAAAAAATTTTTTTAAAGGTTTAATTGACACAGAGACAGCCAGCCAGAGAGGGAACACAAGCAGAGTGGGAGAGGGAGAAGCAGACTCCTCAACGAGCAGGAAGCCTGACATGGGGCTCGATCCAGGACCCTGGGATCATGACCTGAGCCGAAGGCAGACGCTTAATGACTGAGCCACCCAGGCACCCCCCCCAAAATTAAAATTTCTTGATGGATATTTAAGTATACTATAGAATTAGCCAAGATAAAGAGATGCTGTGTAACTTTATATAAAAACTTTAATAGCGATGAGTAATAATCAAAGTTGACATTAAAACTTCAATAGTAATGATTACTAATGTAAAACTGAGCTTTGCCGAAGACTGAAAGAACTAAAAGTGAAAATTTACTCGATTCACTAGATTTTACCATGTATATGTATATAACAATCAAGCTATAAGTTGCAGAGAAGCAATTATTGAAAGGGTACCGGGTAAAATTCACAGGTGATCCAGGAAGAGAGGAGAATCAGATTTGGAAAGTGAGCAGGAATAAACAAGCTAGGCAGCAGTTGAGACCATGGCCAGAAGCACTCCAGAACCACCCTGCAAAGACAGTTTCCTGAAGATGCCATTGCTGCTGCCCCTTAAACAAAGAACACTGTGTTTTGCTCATGTGTTGGCAGAACTGGATACTGACTCTGCCTTGGTCACTGCTATGGGCCACTACTCCAGGTAACTGGAAGTTCCACCACTGCTGGTAACACCTCCTGTGATCCTCCATTACCCCTGACCCCGGAGTCCCTAGCTCCCTGATTGTCTGTTATAGGCTGGGTCCCCATACAGGAAGCAAGCCTGGACTCTGTGTTTTTATGATGGAGGATGGGCTCTGTCTCCCTCCAAGGCCATGCTGTGGAGAATTCTCTAAACACAGGAGAAGACTTAGAAGCTAACTGATCAAAAAAATGACAAATGTCAATCATGGATCACTCCTTTTATTTTTCTTTTAAAACGACTAGGTTTGGGGCGCCTGGGTGGCTCAGTTGGTTGGGCATCCAACTCTTGATTTCGGCTCAGGTCATGGGATCGAGCCCTTCGTTGGGCTCCGCACCTGCTTGGGATTCTCTCTCTCTTTCTGTTCCTCCCCTCCCATTTGTGCTCGTTCTCTCTAAATAAATAAATGAAATCTTCAAAATGACTGGGTTTTCTATTGATGGAACAAAAACACCTATCTTCTTGCTTTCCCCTCTCTTTTGAATATGTAAAATTCATTGAAAAACCGTAATAGTTTTTTACAAGCTATTTAAGACAACTTCATTTCATTAATCATTGTATTACCACCACATGTAGGTGTTTGGATACTTGGGGAATTAGGGTTTGTATGTGGCAGTAACCCCCCTCTCCCTGTGCTGTCTGGTCCTGCCTTCCTACCTACCCTGGACGCTCTCTAATGCTACTGTGTGGCAGCGCTCAGAGGTCCTCCACCCCTTCCTGCCTCTGCTGGGCCTAACAATAACTGTGATCATTCCTAGATAGACAATAGGTGCTGCGCCAAAATCCTTTCTCATAATCCTTTTGGCTTCCTTTTGTGTGTCCCTACAGACCTATAAAACACTTCCTTTCAATTTCTTACAGGGAAGATAAAAAATTGTTACCCCTCCTTGAAGCCCTTTCAATGAAGAACACCCCGGCATCATCATTTAATAGAGTCTATAAAATCACTGAGGCTGTGGTATATCTTCTTGAAATACTAACGCGTTTCATTGTCACGAGCTGTATAGAACAATAGCTAAAATGCAGAGAGAGCTGGCTTTGAATCATGGTTCCGTCAGTTGCTAGTTGTGTAGACCTTGGGTTACTTAATCTTTCAGACTCAATTTTCCCATTTGTAAAATGAAAATGCTAATGCCTAGCCACACTAGGTTATTACAAGGATTACATCCGATAACCTGTGAACATCACATAAGAAGAGGGCCTTACATAAAGTAGGTGCTCAATCCATGGTAGTCATTGGTAACTGTGTGTTAACAGTAATAGAACAAAAGATATTTTGAGCAGTTCGTTCTTACTATCTCACCTTACTTATATGTGGAAAACTGAAATGCTACGATAGAATTATAGTGCTTTAAAAACCCCACGATGCAGCATGGGAAGAAAAAAAGGGGTTACAGGTGTAATCAGAGATTCTGGCTTAAACTGAAATATCATATTGCCAACAGTTTTTAATAGACAGAATACAGTAAAAAATAGACATAATGCTAAAACGATACTAAACACAGTGGCATTCTTTGATAATGGATGAGATCTTCCAGTCTCAGGGGCAAACATCATGAACACCAATGATCATTGTAAGAAAAAAACTCAGAAGTCCCAGTAAGTATGATTTTCCATACAGAATTATTCTCCAATAGACAACCAATTAGTCAGTAAGATAAATAATGAGACAACCAATTCTCACTGCTCTTCTCTTTGATTCTAAATATAAATGACAGTTTGAAGAGAGAGATTAATATTGGAAAGGGAAAAACTTATTTTTCTAAGTAAGGGAGAGCTTGATCCAGGAGATTAAGCAAACCTTTGAAGGTAGGATTTATGATGGCTCACTGGTCAGGAATGGACAAGATAGATTTGACGGAACAGAAAATCGTAATAGGAGTTAAAAAGAGATATGAACATGTACAATTCACATTTTTAGGGGTGACCCATCCCTAGTGCTAACTAACAGTAAGGGACCTACCTATGATAATATGTCATGCTGGCCAGGATATTGCCCTCACTACTGTATCTGCTTGGATAAGGACCTCTTCTAAGATAGTTGTCAAAAGGAAATTTCTCTCTTATTCTACAGGTGAGCTAACAAAAGGTGTCAGTGTCATCCAAGCAGATCTGCACAGGCCCTACTGAAGAAAGGGACCCCAGGAAAGGAGCTGCAGCTTTCAATGGAAACTTTTCCTTTCCTTTCTTTCTTCTTCTTCTTCTTCTTTTTTTTTTTAATTTAAAAAAGGGAAAAGAGCTATTAGAGGTTCTTTGGCTTCAGGGCCCATAATTTAAACATATGCTTTTGGTGGGAAGGAAGCTCAGAATACCCCAGAGCACATTCTTTCCCTCTGCACCACAAACAGTAAATATTTAAGGCTCATTAGAGAAACTGGCAAATAGCTAATAGCCAACAGCCACAAAACTTAACTAAGGCAATCAGCTCCCTGGCAGACATATGCTTCCCTTGTTCAAATGTTAGTTATGTGTCATTATCATTTCAATACTTTCATCCCTGGAGAACTAGGAAATCAAGAAAAGAAAAAGGGGAAATTTCTGAAAACTGAAAAGTAAAAATGCTCCTATGCCATATAATTAAAGTTAACAAAAGACACAGACCCACTGCCACGTACGCAGAGCAGAGCGAAGCTGAAACTTCAGATGACTGATTTATCACAGCAAGTAATTACTTTATGTTTTTCACAAACATTTGAAACCTATTATTACTTTCACAGCAGCACACATCAACAGAAGACTGTCACCTAAGGGAGAAATGGGGGAACTGGGCTGTAATTAATTTCTACTTGAACGTAGCCATGAAGCCTTTAATGTTGTCAATAACATGGTCCAGCCCCTAAAAAGCCCCAGCTGCTCCCTCCTTCCTGTGTCCCCAGTATCCCCAAAATGTTTCACCAGCATCTTTGTGAAAGAGATTGCCGCGAGGAGAAGGAGATGGGGTGCTATTGCTTGCAGGAGAGCGGAGGCCAGGGATCCACCATTCCCCTGACCTGGGGAGGGAGAGAGAGAGAGGTCGGTCAATCAAGAGCCGGCCTCTCCCCCTCTGCCCACCATTCGTTCTCTCTCATGAGATTCCATTTGCAATTGAGCAAAATCGGAGGTGGGCAATTCTTGGGAGGAATTTAAGCATATAGATACCAGGCAATGGAAATCATTACAGCAGCAAGTGAAGCCTAGATCTTTAAAGGTTAGAACACAAAGATTAAGATGCCTCCAGGAAAAAGCGAAATGGCTGATCTGAATAAAACCTTTCCATCAACTGGAAAACCACAGCACGGCAAAGAAGATGAAGAGCGACAGCAGATGTGACATTTATATTTTTGAGCACCTACATGTTTATTTTTTGAATTACCATTCTGAGCTTTATAGAACCTTTATAGGTCATGCAAAAGCAGTAGCCAGCTTCTGTTGGTCTTACTCTCCAGGAGGTGTGGTGAGCAAATGCCACAACTGGGAGCTTGACTGGAAGAAAATGGCCTCTCCTCCTTGTGTCTTCATTCCTTCTTATACACACATGCCTTCATTTTTCCGTCCTTCTAGTCATCAAATATTAGAAGTGCCTGTTATGTACTGTGTACCTGAGAAATCTTTACAGTACCTTTATGGAATTAAATTGAAGTGTTGTTTGTTTGTTTTTTTAAAACAGAAAGCAGATATTTATTTTATTTTTTTAAAGATTTTTTAAAATTTATTTGAGAGAGAGAGAGAGCATGAGAAGGGGGAGGGTCAGAGGAAGAAGCAGACTCCCTGCCAAGCAGGGAGCCTGATGCGGGACTCAATCCTGGGACTCCAGGATCATGACCTGAGCCAAAGGCAGTTGCTTAACCAACTGAGCCACCCAGGTACCCAATTAGAATGAAGTTAATTTGCTTCCTCTCAAAAGCCTTTCCTGGGATAGCGTCTTCTGAGAGCTGGTGGCCGAGGTGGGGCTCTGGACCTCTTGCCCCATCTCTGACTCTACCTTGTGCAACTTTGGGTAAGTTGTGTCTACAGCAGATCTTCTACTCAGAGCCTTATTTTTAGATAAGGAAACTTCAGCTAAGAGAGTGGAAGTGACTTGCCCAAGTTTATACTACAACCGTGGATTGAATCTGTTTATTGGCCTTCTACTACCTCAGCGAAGTACTAGTTGGTTCACCCCCAAACTTCCAAGACCACAGTTGACTCTGCCTCAAAATAGTTGTCATCGATCATCGTCATGGTGCCTGTCCTGAGGGGTGATGCTAATGGCTCCACTTAATCCAGAAAAGGGCTTTCAGGAGAGTTTTACTTTGACTGCCTGCAGCAGGAGGAAGACGGAATCTGGGTGCGGGGAGCAGGGAGGACTAAAGGAAAATAAGGGGCTGAGAGAGAAATGGCCTACTGTGAGTCCCAAAGAACACCCGAAAGGCCAGAATTTCTCTAAGAGCATCCAAGAACTACCTGCATCAGCCTCTCCTGGGCACTTGCTAAGTAAACTGCAGATTCCTGCTCTCTACCCCCCTCCCCAACCTGAACTTTCTAGATTTGAATTTTTAGGGCTGGAGTCAAAGAATTCCACTTAAAAGAAGTCCCCTATACCATCTAGCCTTTGATAAACACTTGGTTTATCTGCTTGGTATTTTAAGAGTACAGATGGATGTATTTGGGATTAATGATGGAGTTTACCCATGATATGATCATATGCTAGCTCTAATCTGCGGTATGGTTCTGAGAGAGTGTTTTTTGTTTTGTTTTTAGATTTACTTGAGAGAGAGAACGTGTGCGTGCGCAAGCACACATGTGTGTGATGGCAGGGGATGAAGGGCGACAATCTCGAGCAGACTCCCTGCTGAGCGCAGAGCCTGACGTCATAGTGGGGCTCCATCTCATGACCCTGAGATTGTGACCTGAGCTGAAGTCAAGAGTCAGACACTTAACAGCTGACTGAGTCACCCAGGCGCCCCACGAGAGAGTGTCCTTGAATGTCAAGTACTACTGCTCTAGCACAGTTGCTTGGAAGGGGGACAGACCAACAATGGGCAGTACTGAGTACCAAATGGCTAAGCAAAACCAGCCCTCCCTCACACATTCCAGTGTAGGAGAGGTCTGCAGAACCCTCTACAATGAAACTGCTAATTAAAGCTAATTAGAAGTGCCAGAGACTAGAGCTTGATGGAAATCAAGCGGGAAGGACAACCAGAAAAAAATAAAGGAAAAGAAAATGTTTAAGAGCCAAGAGCCTAATTGAAAAATGAAATCATATTTTAATTACACAAAGCAAACAGAGACCCAATACTTACCAAATGAGAACCCTGATTTCTCATGGCTAAGAAAAAGAGAGACTTTGGTGTTGGACTGATCAAAGTTTGAATCCTAAAACTCTTATTATTATGTAAACTGAGAATTTGCTTAGCCTCTTTAAGCTTTAGTTTTTTCCATCTAGAAAATGAGGTTCATAATAGTTACATATAGAGTTTCATATAGAGTTTCAGTGAACCAATATAGGCAAAGCACTTCTTACGGTTCATCTTATGTACTGAGTTCAAGTACATAATAATAATAATACTTGCTCTGTGTAGAAGAATGAAACTCGACCATTCTCTTACACCATACACAAAGATAAACTCAAAATGGATAAAAGACCTCAATGTGAGGCAGAATCTATCAAAATCCTAGAGAGGAACATAGAGAGTAACCTCTTCAACATCGACCACAGCAACTTCTTTCAGGACCTGTCTCCAAAGACAAAGGAAACAAAAGCAAAAATCAACTTTTGGGACTTCATCAAGATCAAAACCTTCTGCACAGCAAAGGAAACAGTCAACAAAACAAACAGGAAACACACTGAATGGGAGAAGATACTCGCAAATGACAGTACAGACAAAGGGCTGATATCCAAGATCTATAAAGAACTCCTCAAACTCAACACGCACAAAACAGATAATCATGTCAAAAAATGGGCAGAAGACATGAACAGACACTTCTCCAAAGAAGACATACAAATGCCTAACAGACACATGAAGAAATGTTCATCATCATTAGCCATCAGGGAGATTCAAATCAAAACCACACTGAGATACCACCTTATACCAGTTAGAATGGCAAAAGCAACAAGACAGTAAACAACAAGTGTTGGAGAGGATGTGGAGAAAGGGGAACCTTTTACACTGTTGGTGGGAATGCAAGTTGGTGCAGCCACTTTGGAAAAGGGTATGGAGATCCCTTAAGAAATTAAAAAATGGAGCTGCCCTATGACCTTGCAATTGCACTACTGGGTATTTACCCCAAAGATACAGATGCGGTGAAAAGAAGGGCCATCTTTACACCAATGTTCATAGCAGCAACGGCCACAGTTGCCAAACTCTGGAAAGAACCAAGATGACCTTCAATGGACGAATGGATAAAGAAGATATGGTCCATATATACAATGGAGTATTATGCCTCCATCAGAAAGGATGAATACCCAACTTTTGTATCAATATGGATGGGACTGGAGGAGATTATGCCGAGTGAAATAAGTCAAGCAGAGAAAATCAATTATTGTATGGTTTCACTTACTTGTGGAGCATAAGGAATAACACAGAGGACATTGGGTGAAGGAGAGGAGAAAGGAGTTGGGGGAAATCGGAGGGGGAGATGAACCATGAGAGACTGTGGACTCTGAGAAACAAACTGAGGGTTTTGGAGGGGGGGGTTGGGCAAGCCTGGTGGTGGGTATTATGGAGGGTATGTATTGCATGGAGCACTGGGTGTGGTGCATAAACAATGAATTTTGGAACACTGAAAAAAAATAAAATAAGAACAGTAATAGTTGCTCTAATATCATCACTGCAAGAAAGTAATTTAGGCCTGTAAGTAGTTTATACTGAAGTCAGTTGTCTTCTAGAAGCTGTCCTTGTTTCAGGGAAATGAAAGTGTGGATTCATAAGTCTAGGCACATGTTTACTTCTTGGTAATGTACTTATATTTAGCTAAGGATGCTCTCTGAAACATACATGGAAATTCGTATTTATCAAACACTCTGACACACAAATCACGTTCATAAACATTTTAGATTGCTGTTACAGAGCAGTAAAGGGGAAAAAAAACCCACCGAGAAACCAAAAACAAAACACAATTATGGTAACTAGTCATAAGAACTGTCGAATGAGAAAGGCGCTGGGAGGAAGTCTGGCCTTGATATGGTTTGTATGAGCTTTAGCTGTTTCCGTGGCTATCCCAAAGGCGCCTGTTTCCTACGTTTAAGCACCCAAATTAAACACTGTATCTTCATTTAGTAAACAAGAAAGGTCAGCTTCCAGCCTCAAGTTTTTCGGTAAGAATTCTAATAAAGTCAGTAAATGATCATTCTTGGGCTTTCGTCAAGAACAAGCTTCATATCTTTTTAGTACATATCTTTTTAGCACAATCATTTCCTGGCAGAAAAATGGCCTCGCTGGGTGAATTAATTTAATTTCCTAACTGTAACAATTACAAAGGTAGTGCAGGGTATATAAATAGCACAATTTGATGAGAGATTTTGGACAAGTCACTTCTGATTTCCAGTCCTTGGGATCTTTATTGGAAATAATACTGCCTGTCATCTATGCTAATCTCTGAATCATTCCAATTCCAGTACATGCGCTACAAAGGGAAGACTACAACTATCTGCCAGTAATCTTGAGTGACCCTGAATTATACATTGCCATTATATATGCACAAGGTATGGTGACATTAATTGAGCATAATCAAAAGAATTCTTACTTAATCAAAGCCTCATACATAAGATATGACCAATCAAACATCAATATGGACAGGTATTACTTTTGAGAGCTTTATAAATGCTCATTTTTGGGGTACTCTATGGGGGATGAAGAGCCCCCCCTTAGACAATTAGCGATCAGTTAATTGCTAGAAGGTATGGAACCTACTATGAGTGCCATAAACACAGAAAAAGATCAGTAGAAAGAGGGATGATCAGAAACAGTGTAGCAAGGTCAAATGAAGGTTTAATTAGGGAGATGTAATATTATTTATGTCTACTTATACAAATTTTAAAGAAAATTTTCTCAGAGATTAAGCCATATAAATTTTATTATTAAATTTTATTAATGGATATATTTCCTCCTACCAGGCAGCAAAAGCTATTTAACCCATCATATTTTCAAATTTACTCTGACCCCCAGGAAAGTCAGGGCTAGTGTTGTATCACCATTAAATTCAAGAGATATAACAGAATTTTTAGGGGACACCATCATTTAAAGAATTTGGGTAGCAGACAAATCTCTCCTATAAAATTTATCACAAACCCACATGATTAATAATCTTGAGTTGAAAATCTGGAGTCTTACAGGTAAGGGTTTGAAAAGGAATAGGTTATTCCAGGATTGGAGAAGAAGCTAAAATCAATGGTGGAATAAAGGTGGGGAAAAAAATAAGCAGAGAAAAATATATACATATGTAATTTTTCAGAAACAGAATTGCTTTTCCGGCAATCAAATGACATTTTATTTAATGGAAGGGGGGGGCATTTCACGTTTTCAGCTGAATTACCTCCAAAGCCTACTTCAGAGGCAAGACCCACTCTTGATTCCCGGGAGTGATAGGGATTTACGGGACCACAGATACTCATTTGTCTGGATGTCTGTGGGTGCTTCCAGTAGATGGCAGCATGTCATTGCTAATTCCCGTTAGGCTACACCCTGGTCAGGGCAAAGAGGAAAAACCCATACCTCTGCTGCAGAAAACCAAAGGGCTGTTCTGGTGCAAGAGGTTTGTGTGAAGGAAGTCGGCCTAAACAGCCGCCTTGGAAGGAAATTCAAGATTTTCAGCCATGCCAGAGATCATTCTTGGCCTTAGATACGGCACAAGGTTAAGGATAAAGCAGGGGTCTGAGGTGATATATATTCAGTTTCTAGGCTGAATCTGTCACCTGGAGGGAGCGCCTCAACAGTTTGCCTCAAAGGGGAGTCCGAGAGGTTAAAATGGGACGATGCTTTAATTTATGGGGAAGAAAGGTGCTACATCAATTCATGGGGGGAAGGACCAGTTCTTCGCAGCAGCCCTGTCCTTTTCTGCTCTTGTACCTTTCCTATCCTCTTCTCATACCCTTTATATCCTGGGGTTCCCCAGGGCAAAGTCCTCTGTCCACAGTGCTGATTTCCTCTAACGGTCTTGAACCACAGGCCCAGGCTGATGATTCCCCACATCTGTTGGTTCAGGACAGCTCCTCCCACCCCCAGCTTCTAGCTCACATGTCCAGTTGCGTGTTAAACAGGCAGCTTGCACTCATCACATCCACTGATGACCTCCATCAAACCTCCCTCTCCCCATTTCTGGATGTTTACCTTAAAAAACAAACAAACAAACAAACAACACCTAATTGGCTTTATTCAGTGATTTCTGAATCCGCCAGCATCCTATCTAGCAAATGGAAGGGTGGTCCTAGGACCCACCCATGTCAGAAAGTACCCTGATTCCTTTTTCTTTATTCTCATGGTTCCATCACTCTCTCAATCCTTCCAATTTTAGCTCCCGTGTATCTCTCAATTCCACACCCTGCATCTCCCCCAGTTTGTATCCTACACCTTTTTGACAGTCACCTTCCACTTGGCCTGCAAGGCCTGTGGCCTATCATCCTCCTATCCATTTCTCACCTAGCTGCTCAAGTAATCTACTTAGAATACAGATCTGACCATCTCGCTCTTACGCTAACTCCATTTACCCTACAGGATAAAGTCTGAACACCTTATCATCCACCCCTCCCCCCAGAATCTTCTACCACTCTCTTCCTCAAGCATATGCCCCAGTCACCCTGAACTGCCCTCTCTCTTCCAAATGGCTCCCTCCTCATCCTGGATAACTCTGCTTCAGATTAACATGAAGCATCGCCTCCTCCAAAAATTCTGCCTTGATCTCCTACCTCCCTAATGGATTGGGGGAACTCAAAAAGTTAGGTATTGCCACCCAAAATCCCCCCAGAGATGTAAGTATAAAACATGGGCTACTTATTTCCTGTGACGGGAAGCTTTCAAGCTTTAAAGTTCAACCTCTTTTTAACAGCCTTATTGAGATATAATTCACACACCATACAATTCACTCATTTAAAGTGTACATTTTCTATGTCCTTTTGTATATTCACAGGATTGTACATCCATCAGCACAATCTACTTTAGAACATTTTCATTATCCCCAAAGGAAACCCATGTTCCCATTTTCTCCCGACCCTCCAGCTTTAAGTAACCGCTACTCTATTTTCTGTCTCTATAACTTTGCCTACTTTGGACATTTCATATGAATGGAGTCATATACTATATGGTCTTTCATGACCAGCTTCTTTCATTTAATGTAATGTTTTCAAGGTTCATGCACGTTTGTCATTATGGATCAGTACTTTTCTTTTTATAGCTGAAAAATACCCGTTGTGTGGATTTATCACATTTTATTTTTCTATCAGCTGATGGATATATCTGGGTTGTTGCCACTTTTTGGCCATTACGAAAATTTGTATACGGATTTTTATGTAGGTGTAGGTTTTCATTTCTCTCGGGTAATACCTAGGAGAGGTATTAGGTCATAGGGCAAGTGTGCAGTAAGTCTAACTTTTTGAAGACGTGATGCACTGCCTTCCAAAGCAGCTCTGCCATTTTATATTCCCACCAGCAACGTGTGAAGGATCCGGTTTCTCCACATCCTAACACTTGCTGGAGTTGGACTGTCTTTTTGATTATAGCAATCTTAGTGGGTGGAATGTGATTATCTCATTATGGTTTTGATTTGCATTTCCCTAATAACATCTTTTCATGTGTGTATTAGCCATCTATACAATTTCTTTGGAGAAATGGCTATACAAATCATTTGCCTATTTTTTCAATAGTTTTTTCCAATAGTTTGAGATTTAGAGAAAGATTGAGAAGACAGCACAAAGATTTCCCATATAACTTGCACCCAGTCTCCCTATTATCAACATCTTAGTGTGCTATCTTTATCACAACTAATGAATATTGATACATTATTTATTTTTTTAAAAGATTTTATTTATTTGACAGAGAGAGAGATCACAAGTAGGCAGAGAGGCAGGCAGAGAAAGAGGGGGAAGCAGGCCCCCTGCTTAGCAGAGAGCCTGGTGTGGGGCTTGATCCCAGGACCCTGAGATCATGACCTGAGCTGAAGGCAGAAGCTTAATCCCTTGAGCCACCCAGGTACCCCGAATAGTGATACATTGTTAACTAAAGTCCACAGTTTATTCATATTTTCTTAGTTTTTACATAATGTCCTTTTTCTGTTCTAGGATCCCATCCAGGACACTGATAACATGCAGCTGTCATGCCTTCTTAATTATTTATTAATGAAGATTTTATTTATTTATTTGAGAGACAGAGAGAGATCATGTGTGCACATGGGTGGGGGGAGGGGCAGAAGGAGAGAAAGGAGCAGACTGCTGAGTGGAGAGCCTGAAGTGGGGCTCGATCCCAGGACCCTGAGATTATGATGTGAGCTGAAGTCAGATGCTTAACTGACTTAGCCACCCAGGTGCCCTGCCATGCCTTCTTAGTCTTGTTTTGGCTACAAAAGTTTCTCAGACTTGCCTTGTTTTTGATGACCTTGATAGTTTCGAGGAGTACTGGTATTTCTTTCATAGGATACTCCTTTACTGAAAACTCTCTGATATTTTCCTCAGTTATATTGGGGTTATGGGTTTTGGGGAAGATCACAGAGATAAAGTACTTATTTTCATCCCCTCAAATCAAGGGTATATCCATCAACATGCTTTGTGTAATTTGGCGTTGATCCTTGATCACCTGGCTGAAGTACTATTTGTCAGATTTCTCCACTATAACGTTACCTTCCTCCGACTGCTTATGTACTCTTTGGAAGGAAGTCCCTAAGAACAATTTACACTTAAGAAGTGGAGAGTTAGTTTCCTTATTTAGGGTAGTAGCTATGTAGTTCATTTGAAATTCTTCTGTATAGGAGATTTGTCTCTTCTTCTTCACTTATTAGTTATTCAATCATTTTAATTTTATCACTATGGACTCATAAGTATTTATTCTGTACTTTCTGTCATAATCCAATACTTTATTTTGTTGCTCAAATTATCCCAGCTTTGGCCATTAGGCTCTCTTTCGGTTGGCCCCTGTGCCCTTGTGACACATTCCTGTCGAAGTGGGGTGTGTGTGTGTGTGTGTGTGTGTGTGTGTGTGTCTGTGTATGTTTAGTACTTCCTTAACTTCTGGATGCTCCACACTCATCTCATATATTTTCTGTCCTAGTCCTAGAATCAGCCATTTCTCCCAGAAGCCTTGGTTCTTTCATTGGAGAAGAGTATTAGAAACTAAGATCTGGACACTAGGTGTGCTCATTGCTACTGGGGCGCCTTTACCTATTCTTTAATTGGGTTATTTGCCTTTGTATTATGGAGTTGTAAGAGTTTTCTATGAATTCTGGATCCAAGTCCCTTATCAGATATGTGATCTGAAAATATTTTCCCCTATTCTTTCAGTTGTCTCTTTACTTTCTTGGTTCAATCTCTTATTGAGTTAAACAAATATGGTGTGTTCTACTTCTCCGTATAAACCTATGTTTATAATATTCTCCGTATAAACCTATGTCCTGAGAAGGTGTTTCAAGCAAGATTTCTTTCTCCTTTAGTTTCCAGATTCCAAACAGTTCCTTCTTTACCAGTGGGATTTTTCTATTGGCTACTGTGAAAATGTCCTATGTATGTGTATTACACTTAGAAGATATAGAGTCTTACTGGTTAAGCAAACATATACAGAACAGCTCCAAAGCTAACCCAGAGTTGCTGGAAGGGAGCTGAGGGCTGGAGAAGGGAGGGGTGGAACATGGAGGAGCACCTTCCTTAAAAATAAAACCATTCGGGGGGCACCTGGGTGGCTCAGTGGGTTAAAGCCTCTGCTTTCGGCTCAGGTCATGATCCCAGGGCCCTGGGATCGAGCCCCGCATCGGGCTCTCTACTTAGCAGGGAGCCTGCTTCCTCCTCTCTCTCTCTCTGCCTGCCTCTCTGTCTACTTGTGATCTCTGTCTGCCAAATAAATAAATAAAAATCTTAAAAAAAAACCATTCGGTGTCCTTCTAAGAGAGATCACAACTCCTCTTCATCATGGGAAACACATGACGAATAAATATGCCAGGAAGAGCAGGGCTTTCTTAGTAACCATTCAGTGAGAAAAGAGAGGGCGCCTACTTGGTTTTTTATATATCACACCAGAAGCACTCTAATTGCATTCTTGTTTGTCATGAATGCATCAGACCCCACCACAGAACTGAGCAGTGAGAAGCCTGTTCCCAAAGCTTGTTTCTGTACTAGGTAAGTTGTGTGGAGAAGATTAAGGAGTGCAAACCAAAGCATTTCAGCCCTCTAGTCAGGTCCACCAGTACCCCAATTCTCTGTCCTGAGCTAACTTAAACTACTAGCACCATTTGACACAGATGAAGACACTCTCCTCTTAAAATACTTGCTTCTGGGACACAGACCTCTCTCCTACTTTCTTTCCTGCTCCTTCTTTCCTCTGCTGGTTTGTCCTCAGCACTCCAACATCTCAACAGTGAAGTACCCACCCGAGGCCCAATTCTTGGATGGCTTCCCTTCTTTCTATGCTTGTGTTCTCAATAAGATCTCATTTCTCATTCCATCTCATGGCCAGACCTCTTTCCTGAATACAGATTTGTACATTCAGCTCTCTCTTCATGACTTCTATTCAGATGTCTAATGTGCATCTCAACCTTAGTATTTCCAAACCCAAACTCTTGATACCTCCTTCCTATCTGCCCTATTTCCACCTCCCCAAACTCAACCTGTCTTTCCCAGTGTCTGGCCTATTTTCATTTCAGTAAATCAAAACTCCATCCTTTGAAATGCTCAGAACAAAAACCTTGGAGTCACTGGTTTACTTCCAATCCCTCAGAAAATCCTGTCAGATCTGCTGGTAAAATATATCCTAATCTGACCACTTCTTATCTCCGGCAGTACCGCCATCTTGGCTTGAGTCACTACTATCTTGAGTCACTACTACCTTGTAAACCCGTAAACCTGTAAACCCAGGTTATTGCAGTAGTTTCCTGACAGACAGCTCCTTTTGTTTTTGCTCTTGCCTGCAACCTCCCCTCCCTAAATGTCTACTTACAACATAGTAACCAGGAGTGATTCTTTTACAATGTAAGTCACATTATGGCAGTCTCTGTTCCAAACCATCTGATAGCTTCCTACCTCACTTAAAGTAAAAGCCCGTGTTAACACAACAACCTTCAGGATCTCAGCTTCTTAGATAAAACCTGTGACCCCGTCTCTGACTCTTCCCTCTGCTCATTCACTTCATACATACTGGCCTTTCTGCTGTTCTTTAAATGCCAAGTGTATTTCTCCCACTGGCTCTTTCCTGTTGTGTGTCTTTTCCTGGTAGGCTCTTCCCCTCGATATCCACATGGCTTGTTCCCTGTCTTCCTTTAGCTTTTTCCTCAATTGTTACCACATCACTAAGGGCTTCCGTGACCACTCTACAATTGTGGGTGACCTTCGTTACCCCGGCGCACTCTCTTCCCCTTCCCATGCCTGATTTTTCACATAGCATATATATCATCTGAGATACTTTATATTTTACTTGTTTATTAGTCTGCCCTAACTACAATAGTGTAAATTCCATAAGGGCAGGACCTAAAGAGAAGACACACTCAATAAACAGCAGTTGAATGAGTGAATGAAAGAATGAGTAAAAGGGTGAGGAAGCTTTCTTAATGTGTTGGAACTTCTCCCCGTACCACTTCCTGAATCTAAGCTTCCATTTCCTTATCTTTGTTGGATTTAAGTATGAAAGATGCCAGTCTAAAGAAAATCAAAATGAGAAAAAAATCGAGGAGAGATGAAGCCTTGAAGGAAACCAGAGGTGGCAGGAGAGATGAAGGAGAAAGAGAACTGTAAAGGGACAGATGTCGGAGGGAAAATGTGGGGAGAGCGGGAAGAACTAGGAAGAAAACTCCGGACTCATCTGCTTGAATAATGGCTTCACTTAAAGTACAAAGATTGCTGGAGCCACTTTGGGGACTTCAGTGCCCAGCCAGACTTCTCCCACGGTGCAGTGCCTGGACTCCCGGGCTGTTTCAGAGACTCAGTCTGAAGAAGTGCAAGGCAGCTCAGGGGAAGATGATTTCTCATGAAAGGAACTAAAAAAAGCCCACTCAAGAAGCCCTTCCATTTTCTAGTTAACCTGCAGTCATTTTCCAGGACAGAGTATCATCTTGACTCTAAAAATGTACAATGGGGTTAAAAGGGTCAACACCATAGCAAAGATCATTGTCTGGGGGACAGGGTTTCTCTAATTCTGGTGATTATACAAGTTATGCTGATCCTTGGTCATCTGAGATTTATCCTCCTACTGGAAATGAGAGTAAAGGTGTGTAGAAAAAGAGATCGACAGCAACGCCGCAAGTAGAAGAATCAACATAAATGGAATCACTCCACATTCTTCTTTATTACAGAAAGGGTGTTGTATTTTCCACTGGCCAGGGAGGCTGTGGAGGTGAAAAACTACAAGAGCATTGCAACTTCTTGTTAAGTAAGTTTTCTGACACATGGCAACTAGTGATTAATTACTGTGTTAAAGATAACATTCCTATAGAGACTTGCTGGAAATACAGATGCTGCCCATGCTGGATTAGACACTGCTTGAGGAACTCCGAGGCACACTGCTGCAGTCTATTATTTCTGGCTATTTTGGTATTGCTGTTATATTCATTTTACATAGCTTCAAGTTCAGTGGACTTGATGGAGCCCATTTCCATGAAACCCATCCTACCAAAACCAGAAACAGAAAAAAATAAGGCTATAAAGCGTGTCTGTGTATGTTCGATGTATGAGAGCAAGAGCAAATGAAGGAGAAAGAGACAATGAATCATAGAGGTACATGGTTCCTTTTGTAAAATGCTTTATGCTCTAGGGAGATGCTGTTCCTTGTAAACCTGTAAGAACACCAACCCCTGTCAGCTAGTGAAAACTCTTAGGGCATTAAAGACAGACTAAACTTTGTCATTATCCAAGTTCTTCATCATCACCAAAAGAAGTCTTGAGTGGATATCTATCCATTCATTCAATACCCATGATGAGCACTTACTCTGGGCTCAGCACTGAGAAAACAGAAAAGAGTCTCGGTGTCTTGGGACATATAAGTCTAATAGGGAGAGGTCTTCCGAGGGGTGCCTGGGTGGCTCAGTCAGTTATACGGCCGACTCTTGGTTTTGGCTCAGGTCATGATCTCAGGGTCATGAGACTGAGCCCCACGTTAGGGTCCCTGCACAGCAGGAGTCTGCTTGGGATTCTTTCTCTCTCTCCCTCTGTCTTTCCCTGCCACACGATCTCTCTCTCTCTCATCAAATAAACGAATAAACCTTTTTTAAAAAAAAGGAGAGGCCTTCTGAACCAAGATTGGAAGGACAGAATCATCCAATGCTACATATTTATGCTGCCTATTTCCTTTTATAATCCATTCAGAGTAAACAGCAATAGTAGTAGTACCTCTCCCAAGTGGTCACATTTCAGGTCACACCCACTGCCTTGGACATCAGTCCCAAATCCAACTATAAAAGGCACAGCTCAGTTGCCATTTAATTACTTCCTGAAGAGGCAGTGTGGGCACGCAGCCCACTGATGCCAACCTCAGTACCGCCCAGTCAGCATTTCATTATTCAGGTGCTAGTTTTTTTAGGACGTGTTCGGGCCCCATACTGTCTGCCAAAACCTGTTAATTTACTTATTTCAGCTAAATAAAAAAAATCATTTAAAAAAGGATGATTGAATTTAAGAATTATATTCCTCAGAGAATTAGTAATGCTTTTCTGTATCCCTCAGGCCTCCATGTTCTTAACTTCCCCTTGTCAATGTTATTATGAACAGACTAATTCAATAATGAGATCATTCCCCATAAGAGCGACCAAATAAATGCAGCATTCAGTCACACCTGGTTTCCCTAATCTGAGCAAAGAAGGCTTTCTACCAAATTTAGCCTAAAATAGGGAATTTAATGAACATGCAACACATGCACGCATGCACAAAGGAAGAATAAGACAGGGAAGGAGGACAGAGAAGCAGAGGAACAGGGTAGCAATGGAACAAATGGAGGGATAGATTAGGGAAGAAAAGTTAAAAATGAAGATACATGATTATAGGCTTTCATAAAGAATTTTTTTTTTAAGATTTTATTTATTTATTTGACAGACAGAGATCACAAGTAGGCAGAGAGGCAGGCAAAGAGAGAGGAGGAAGCAGGCTCCCTGCCAAGCAGAGAGCCCGATGTGGGGCTCGATCCCAGGACCCTGAGATCATGACCTGAGCTGAAGGCAGAGGCTTTAACCCACTGAGCCACCCAGGCGCCCCTAGGCTTTCAAAACAAGGACCCTAGCATATATGTCTTGATAACTGTCAATGTAATGTAATATTTCATGATTTCCTGAAAGGTCTTAAAAATGGTTTCAAATTTTCTGCTTGACTTATTTCACTCAGCATAGTCTCTTCCAGTCCCGTCCATGTTGCTACAAAAGTTGGGTATTCATCCTTTCTGATGGAGGCATAATACTCCATAGTGTATATGGACCACATCTGAGGACATGGGGAGATGGAGAGGAGAAGGGAGTTGAGGGAAATTGGGGGGGAGATGAACCATGAGCGACTATGGACTCTGAAAAATAACCTGAGGGTTTTGAAGGGGCGGGGGGTGGGAGGTTGGGGGAGCCAGGTGGTGGGTATTGTGGAGGGCACGCATTGCATGGAGCACTGGGTGTGGAGTAAAACTATGAATTCTGTTACGCTGAAAGGAAATAAAAAAAATATAAAAAAAAATTTTCTGGAACTTCTTGAGGAATCCAAAAATCAAATAAAATGACACAGAAGTACAAATGTTAGGCAGTAGAATTCCAGACGATTAAAAACAAATGACTTCCTAGCCATAAAGGAGTTTATGAAAAAATTCACCAAGGTACAAAGAGCAATAAAACACCAAGATACCATAATCACTGTCTATCTTCTTCAAAACTGTTTTAGCTTTCACTGAGTACCAAAGGTCTGATGATTTAAGTAAGGTATACAGTGTTGAGACCACAAGAAGAGAGAATAGAACAACCCTTCAAATTTGCAAAAGTACATTATAAAGAAACATTAAAAATTGAGATCCGCAAACTAGGAAAGAGCAAGAGTGTGCTTTAAAAGAAGATCCTACAAGGACATGAAAGGTGAGCACGGTTGATGATGAGTGACCACTGTCCACACAACGAAAACAAGAAGAGAAGAAGGGATTTCAACTGGGAAAGAGAGAAGAGATGAGGAAAAGATTCATGAAAACATATATTCAATACGTGATTTATGAAAGAAAAAAAAGGAAATAATCCTAATGGATTTATACATTTGCAAATGTTTACAAATTCGCAAATGATTAAATAATACCCAATTTATACCATGAAATATTTGTTCAGGTATTAAAACTGGTACAGTGGACCCTTGAACAATGTGGGAAGGAAGGGGTGCCGACCTCCCACACAGTAACAGATCCGTGTATAACTTCTGACTCCCCCCAAACTTCAGTATGAATAGCCTACTGTTGGCCAGATGTCGTACCGATAACATCAACAGTTGACGATCGTGTTTTGTAGGTTATATGTATTAAATACGGTTTTCTCACAAGAAAGTAAGCTAGAGAAAGGAAAATGTTATGAAGAAAATAAGGAAGAGAAAATACATTAATTGTAGTGTATGAAAAAAGTCTGCATATGAGTGGACCTGCACCGTCCAAACCCATGTTGTTTAAGGATCAACTGCCCTTCCAAGGGCTATCAGCGGCTTTGGGAAAAATAATGTTTTCAATGAAGGTTACTGATATGGGAAAATGCAATTAAACAAATATAAAATTGTATTAACATAGTTCCAGTTTTTTACAAAGAGAAATTCTATGCATGCATAGCATGAAAATTCACTTGTATCCCTGGCAGAGGCACAAGGCCAGGAGAAATTACACCAAATGTCATAGTCTCCAGATGAAAGGCTTAGGAGTCATGTTTACTGATTTTTTTAAAATTTTATGTGACATATCTTATGCAATAAGCAAATATTACTTTTAGAATAAGAAAGTTACAGAAGTTTTGTAGTACAAAGAACTTAGGTTAGAGAAGAGGAAAACTCCCTGCCTAAGGCAGGTTACACATCCAATAGAAACATAGAGAATTACCTTCTCTAAGGCTGATGAACATCTAATTGTTTCATTTTTTCTTAAATTAAGTTTTTAAGTACCAAGAATCCATTTTTCTAAGGGATTTTGACAGGCAATGGGATCTTGACTTTGGTACAAGGGACCGAGCCCGGTCCTTCCTCCTACCTTGCAAAGTCCAGGTCTGCCTCCCGCGACATGGTGATGTTGGTCAAATTCTGCTGCAGGACAAAGATGTTCCTACACATCTTCTTGATGCCGGACTCACTGATGCGCCTGAAGTACTGGGCGCCATTAATGAGGATGCAGGAGATCAGGTGACCCAGGCCTGAGGGACCAGCACAGATCAGCAGTGGGGGGTGGCGGGGGGAGAAGAGAAGACAGATTAGTGCCACGTTGCGTGAACTTACACATGAATTTGCAAGGATGTCTGTCTTCAAATCCTCCACAGATTTAAATGAGCAAAGAAGACATATCTCTGAGGGTTGCTGCACCCACTGACCCTACAGTAGTTCTGGAGTACTTATACATCATCCTAATAGCTACAAATGGAGAGGCTTTATGCAACATATCCACTGCACACCTCAAGCCACCATGTCAAGGGCTTAGAAAATAAGCCAGTTGGTTATAAACTATTGAAGAGCATTGGAACTCTTATTTTTCTGTAAAGAGGTACTGGAAGCAGAGGAGAACACATGCAAATATAACGATCTGTTTGGTTTCCTTTTCCTTCTACAAAAAAAAGACAGGAGTGTATTTTTTGGCTCAAACATTGATTTGGAACCCAATAAGCAAAAATATGTCAGTAAGAAATGGATGCATGTGGGTCACCATTCTTCAAAGCTTCCCCTGGAACTCTAAAGCTAGTCTGGCTAGTCACAAGCAGTCTACTGTCTTCATGATTT
The DNA here is from genome assembly GCA_004024625.1 of Mellivora capensis. Lineage (NCBI taxonomy): Eukaryota > Metazoa > Chordata > Mammalia > Carnivora > Mustelidae > Mellivora > Mellivora capensis. The sequence goes on along the minus strand of PISX010005854.1, from coordinate 30,202 downwards.
CCCTCTGCTGAAGTCACAGTGGTGACAGTTCAAGATGGGACTTCAGGATCCATGACTCCCTCTGTCTGTAGAATGAGTTTCCCTTGACTAGGATGAACGCAGAAAAGGGAGAGGAGTAGCATTCGCTCCTACCTTAGCTACACTCGTGCAGTTGCTTCCAGACCACAAACTCACCTGTACGTGCAACTACTTGAAATGGAAGTAAAAGGCTTTTTACTCAAAGAAAAGGAAACACACATGTGGATTTTACATTTAAAGCCACTGATTGATGTGAAAAATCTCTGTAGGTTAAGTTTGGGTATGATTTTACCGAGCCCATAACTCTAGGTATAATTTTGTTCTGCCATGGTAAAATGTAACTTGCCTAAGCAGAGGCAATGAGGGGGTGTAGTGTTTGTAGAGAATAGTAAATAATAATAAATATATATATATATGTATTTTTAAATAATAAATATATTAAATAAGTAAATTTAGGGGCAGCTGGGTGGCTCAGTAGGTTAAGTCCTACTCTTGATCTCAGCTCGGGCCTTGATCTCAGGGTTGAGTTCAAGCCCTGCATTGCATGGAGCCTACTCCCTGCCCAGCATGGAGCCCACTTACAAAAAAAGGTAAATTCATATGATAAATACACATAATAAATTATAACAATAATTTTAAAAAACCCAACAGAAGTTGTCTGTTTTATATTATTACTATACACTGGCAATTACTATACACAAATAATATCTGTGATAAGATGCTCCTCTTTGCCACACCAAAGATGACTGATACTCTCTCACCCCCACTCCCCACCCCTTGGGAAATTCTGTATTATGCCTTTTCAATTGAGGAAGAAATATCACAGAGAAATATCTAGAGCTTTTTTTTTTTTAAATTTAAATTTAAATTTTAATTTTTTTAAGATTTTATTTATTTATTTGACAGAGATCACAAGTAGGCAGAGAGGCAGGTAGAGAGAGAGGAGGAAGCAGGCTCCCTGCTGGGCAGAGAGCCCGATGTGGGGCTTGATCCCACAACCCTAGGATCATGATCTGAGCTGAAGGCAGAGGCTTTAACCCACTGAGCCACCCAGGTGCCCCGAGAGCTTTTTTAAACAGAAGGTCTCCAGTTTATGATTTCTTATCTCTATTCTATGTTAGAGCGTTACACCCATATTTCAAGAAGATGTTGCTATTCATCAGGATTGGATGTTAAGAAATGTCTGGGCAAAATGAGAGGGAAAGTCTGGGAACTGTGAATGTTGATACACAGGGCTTGGAAGAGTCACGGGTAAAGAGCAAAGAGGAAACAGTGTAGTAAGTGAGGAGTGACTTCTCAGATGGGCACCATAGCTCTAAGCTCCAGAGGACTGCTGTGGCCCTCAAATTCTCAGTGCTATGGAGAGAACACTTAACCTCTTAATCACTAACACTTTCTGGCTGAAGTCTTCTAGGAATAGTACTACCTTTCAGAACATATCTCCATCTTTATGACATCATTTAATGGGAAAATAGGATTTTCAGTTTTTTGGTCCAAGTTTGCTGGGATATAACTGTTTTCTAAAGTAAGCAGTGGCCAAGCCTTTCTTTCCTATCTCCAGGTTCTACAGTCCTTTGCACAATGCACTTTCTTAACAGTTTTGAATAATATTGCTTTAATTCTGAGAGACACCATAGATACTTCTGGGACCCAGGACTATATACAAATAAACCAAAACAAGAAAGGAGGGAATATAGTTTGAAGTCCTAAAAGTCCGACCCATGAGAGAAATACAGCATGAAAAATTATTTGGTTGGCATTGCACATTTAACAATGTTGAAGGTGAATGCCTTTATGTGGAACTGTCTTTCAGGCCCTTCCTTGCCAGCCTGCCCCATGGTATTAATGGATCCAGCCTTCCTAAAATCTCTGCTGATCAGAGGTTTCTTTTCAACAGCGCATTCTTTGAGAGAAAACTTCCCCTTCCACCGATAATTTTAGTTAATGAGATCTTTTTTTGGAGTCTTCTCATTGTATGTGTGCTTCTTTTTCTTTTATGAGCTTCTCTTAAGCTAACTCATGGTCCACTCTACATATTTACCCAACTCTCATGAGTGGCATGTCAGGGAGGCAGCCAGGCTGCCATCTGCCTTATGTTGGATGAAATCTTATCAACCAGAAGCAGATGGCAGCCAGACTGTTGTCTACCTAGCCATCCGCAGAGAGACTAGGTACTGCAGCTTTAATCCAAAAAAGAGAAAAACCGAACCAAAACAAAACCCAAACAACTATAAGTTGTGAACTTCAATAGTAGGGAAAGATTAAAAAAAAAGAAAACAAAAAACACCCTTCACCCTTCCTTCCTCCCCAAATCCTAGGGACGCAGGCAGGGTCTGACCTTCGAAAATATATTGGAACTTGTGCTGCTGAAGGCTGGCACTCATGGCCTCTTCAATGGCGCTGATGTCTTTGTTGAGCTTGACCACCAAAGGGTCATAATCCATACTTTCCACATTAGCCACAATGGCGTAGTTCCCCTCCTTTGCAAGGGGGATGAGATAGTGGAAACAGTGAACTCTGGAAAAAGGCAAAGACAGAGAGGGCAGTTAGTAATACATTTTCCTGATGAAAACAATAATCTTGGGACAGACCGCCCAAATATTTAGGGCAGCAGTGGTCCAGTAAATATTTACGTCGTCCTCCACTTGTTCACCGGAAAGCCATCTAACGAAAAAATGAGGGATCTTGAGCAAGTTTGCTTCTGTGAGCCTCGCCTGCTTGACCCTAACATCAGGGGTGAGGAATAAATGAGCTCTAACATCCCCTTCAAAGACTGTATTATATGCCCAGTGTGAAAAGCATTCTATCTTTCAACAGACACTGCCGTAGCAGAAATGCGAGGCAGAGGTCACAGAGCTTGAAAGAGTTGGCTCTGGAATGAGACCATTTTGGTTTCAGTTTCCAATTCCAACATCTGCTGGCTGCGTGACTTTAGGCAAGTTACTTCATCTCTGTCTCGGTTTCCTTATCTGCGCACTTGGGATGACAACAACACTTACCTCTAAGGAGCTCTGAGGAGCTACTTAACATCAAGCATGTGGCATGGATGCTTGGCACAGGGCAAGGGCACAGCAAGTGTTGGCTATCAACACTATGACTATAATTAATCTATTACTTCAGTAAAACACTGCAATAAATTTACTTATTTATTTTAAAATAAAATTGTGCTGGGCCTTGGGAATGTGAGACATGGTTTGTGCCCTGAAAGACTCCATAGCTTAGTGGGGTGGACCAAAAAAAAAAAAAGACCAAAAGAGGGCAGTGTGTCACTCAGGAGCACGTGGTCCTCTGGTGAGAACCATGGAAGTCCACCACTGGGGTGTCAGGAAAGGTTCGCAACATAGGGTGACACTTAAGTACATAAGATGATCTGAATGAGCTTAAAGAAGGAGGGCATTCCCGTGCTGACATTGCCTGAGTCATTCTGACCATGTACACTTCTTAGGTTCTTTTTGGTAGTTATTGGGAACCGCCAAAGAAGTCTGAGACGGGTAAGGACCGGCTACTCCATAACCTTGGTGTGAAGCTGTAACAAAAGCAAGTTTCAGTCCAAACAATTCTTCCACACATACATGCATTTTTAAAGAAACAAAACCAAAAAACAAAACCCTCCATCCATTGGCAGACCCAGTTCAAACAGGCTGACTATAAACTGGGTGAGGTAGACAGGAAGATGTTCAGAGTCAACATGCTATTACCCTTATAGTTTGTATCAGTAATGGGAAATATCCTGAACAAAAGGCTGCAAAAGCCTTGGGCATTATTGCTAATGAACTGTCTTCAGGCTTGACTACCATCTTTCTTTTTTTAAGTAAGGTTTATTGAGAAATAATTTATAAACAGTAAAATGCACCCTTCTCAGTGTAGAGTTCTATGAGCTTTGACAAGTCTACACAGTTGTATAATCACTACTATAATCAAGTTGTAGAACCATATCATCTCCCCCAGAATTCCCTTGAGCCCCTTTGTAGTCAACCTCTACCCGTACCCCAAGAATCTGGCAACCACTGATTACAGACACTTCGTATACTTTTGTCTTGTCCAGAAGGTCCTATAAATAGAATCACATAGTATGTAGCTTCTGGAGTTTGGCTTCTTTCACTCTGCTTAAAGCATTTCTGCTTATTTGCCATCCCTATACCTTGTGTTCAAAATTACTGCCCAATATTTTTATTGGGTTGTTTTCTTATTATTAAAATTTGAGAGTTCTTTATATGTTCTGGATACAAGTTATTGATTAGATATACATTTTGCAAATATTTTCTCCTCCTCCTTGGTTTGTCTTTTCATCTTAGTGATGTCTTCTGAGGAATAATTTTTAATTTTGATGAACTTCAGTTTATCATATTTCTTCTTTTTTTGGATGGTGTTTCTGGGGTCATACGTAAGCAATCTTGGCCTAAATAAAGTCACAAAGATTTTTTTTTTTCCCCTAAGTTTTCTCCTGGAAGTCTTATAGTTTTAGGTTTTATATTTAGATTAATGATCCATTTTTAAATCTTTTTTTGGTAAGATTTTATTTATGGACTTGAGAGGGAGCATGTACACAAGTGGGCAGTGGGAAGGGGCAGACGGAGAGGGAGAAGTAGACACCGGGCTAAACAGGGAGCCCAACACGGGGCTCGATCCAGAATCCTGCAATCATGACCTGAAGGCAGATGCTTAACTGACTAAGCCACCCAGGTGCCCTAATTTATTTTGAGCTAAGTTTTGTATAGGATTGTGTTATATTCTTACAACAACTGGCTTATGTGAGGGAAATCTAAAGATCTTGACTACCAGCTCATTTTCATTATGGGTGATCATCTAATAGCTGCATCAATTAATGACAAATTTTGCCAATAAAAATCCATACTGGCATTCCGGTGCTCAATGGCAAGGTGTATACTGTTAATCAAGATACCAGTAACTGTGCTGGTTGCAGCCCCCTCTGGAATGTGACCTTTCTAATATCACGAAAGCTGACCAATCCTGGAGTGGGATTCACTACGAGGGAAACTGATTACTACTATGGTTGAAATTAAACTGAATAGCTCTTAACTGAAAATGAAATCAAGCCATCAATGCTGAAGTATTTTTTTTTTTTTAAAGATTTTATTTATTTATTTGAGAAAGAGGCAGTGAGATAGAGCATGAGCAAGGAGAAGGTCAGAGGGAGAAGCAGACTCCCGATGGAGCTGGGAGCCTGATGCGGGACTCGATCCCGGGACTCCGGGATCATGACCTGAGCTGAAGACAGTCGTCCAACCAACTGAGCCACCCAGGCGTCCCAATGCTGAAGTATTTTTATAGTAAATTACACATGACGCAACTCCAGACAATGGGAAGACCTCGTACAAAGGCATGAGGGTATGAATGAAGGCCAGTTTTCAGGAACGACAAGTGGTTCCTTTTGGTACACACACATCACATGTGAAGACAGAGGCACGAGGTGCGCTTGGGGAGATGGGCAGGAGGCCAGTCATCATCAGCTTTGGAGGCCATCTATGGACTCTGGACTTTATTTGAGAAGCCACAGGGGGCCTTAGGAGCATTTTGAGAGGTGAAATGATATAATCAGATGTGAGCTTTGGCATGATCGCTCTAGCACAGTATAAAGGGTGGACTGATGGTGGAGAATGGAAGCAACTGAAAGTAGAGAGACTACTTGGGATATTCTCAGGAACTGGAGGTGAGAGTGTATAAGATCCTGAAGTGAGTGGTGTGGAAGAGAAGTAAGACTACTTTAAGGTACTGTCTTCCTCTCCCAAAATGGTTAGAGATGAAAAGAGATATTAAAGTAGCCACTGGCAAATGTCAAATTCAAAAAAGTGTTTCTTTTCTTCAGATTCTGGCATGCTGTTGCTGATCTTAAGATGACTTTGGCATTAAGGGTTTCTACAAATATTGCTGATTATGCAGCAGGATGGATAATTTTCAGAAAGTACACACTTCGGATCCCAATGGTAACAGGCGCTCGCTGTGGAGCCCACTTAAAGCCCTCCTAATGGGAAGAGAAATCAGCTGATAAAGGTGACATTCCTGGAATCTTGGACTCAAATGGCAACTTAATTTTCTTCTTCTAAAGTTCAAATAGAGGAAAAAAAGCCTCAACAAATTTTAATGGTCTCACCATGCCTTTCATCTCTTGGGAGTGTCATTTGCCTTATGCTTCAAACTGTGGAAAGGGGCTGCTTGTTGGTTAAATGTGACCAAAGGGACATGGGTAAAATGTCAAATGCTCTTTGGATGGGTCCTTCAACATGGAACCTACTGGATTGGAGAACACCTTCTGGTTTGAACTTTAACAACGTTACAGAAAAATACGGGCTGCAGATACGGAGGTATTTTGGTGAATAAGATAAGCCATCTGAGGTTGTTCTGGCCTTCTTGCTGGCCTTTCTCACGATTTTTTCCCCATTAATTTCTTTGTCTATTCTATCTGTGCTCTCTTATTCCAGTGGCCTCTGGGGTAGAAGTACCAGAGACAGTACCTAAACAGCCACTTCATTGCACCAGCCCCTGAGGGTCAGGGCCTAACTTCTAACTCTCTTTTACCGTCTGATGGTAACAAAACAAACATTAGGAGATTATGGTGATAAGGATGGTGCTACCCACGCGGCCTCCGGACGTCTTGCATACATGCAGCGGACTGCTGGGTGAAAACAGAGCCTTCAGACGAATTCATTTCCTTTAAAGAGCAACAGGTTTTGTTTGGACAAACAGCACTTCTTCTGTCTGGGTTTGATTTCAAACCAGCTCATTCTCCAGAAGCATTCAGATTTTTATTGAGCACCTACTATGGGGACAGGACTGTTCCAGGTTCTGGGGCCAGAGGAATAAAAACGGCACAGCTGACTCCCTCCTTCTAGGAGTCATCACCATCCACTGTGGATATGGGGGAGCCCGGCACCCTCCTTACTTCAGCACTTCCATAATACAGTGTACTGATATGCTAGTGATGCACTTTGTTCATTTTGTATTATCAACCATATGAACACACACACACACACACACACACACACACACGTGCTTGTTACTGTGACAGAATGAATGAAATCTGTCAATATTCATTTCCGGAGCCATCCACAGAACTCTCTGCCTACTTTTACTTATCATACTTCAAAAGGAACAAAGACAGTATGGAACATATTCATAACTGAGCAACCTGAATGTTGAAACCATGTGATATGAGAAGGTAGGAGAAATTAATTTAGAAACAATAAACATGTTTAGTGCTTTTAGCAAAAGTCAAGGGAAGGAAATTCTGCATCCAGGACTCTAAAACTCAGTGCTTTTGTTATTCATTCTTACAACGACCTTTTTCTGTTTTTCAGCGATTGCTGAAGGAGATACAGCAATGGGTGTCATCGCGATGAATGGTTTCTTGCAAAGTTCATAAATCATGACTAAGGTATGTTCAGCTTTAAGAATAGTACCGTCATGGGACGCCTGGGTGGCTCAGTTGGTTAAGCAGCTGCCTTCAGCTCAGGTCATGATCCCAGCGTCCTGGGATTGGGTCCCGCATCGGGCTCCTTGCTCGACAGGGAGCCTGCTTCTCCCTCTGCCTCTGCCTGCCACTTTGTCTGCCTGTGCTCGCTCTCTCGTGCTCTCTCTCTCTGACAAATAATAAATAAAAATCTTAAAAAAAAAAAAAAGAATAGTACCGTCATGACATATGAAAATAAAGAAGGCAGAATAGAGGTTAAGGATTTAAAAGACTTATTCAAAGATGTTGAAAAATCTCCCACTGGGAATTAACTACACTACAAACTAGTTCTGAACGTGGAACACTCTGTGTTCCCAACACAATCGATAGCATAAATTCCATGAGCTGTGATAGTAATTAATTTGATGTTCCTTTGCCTTTCTGTGCAACCCGGGTAACAGGCTTCAGAATGTTACTGATTTTTGTTTTTGTTCCTGTCTATTGCATTTATCTATTCATAGAAACCACCTGATTTATTTCAGTGTCAGCTCGTAAGTAAACAGAAAACAAATCTAAAAATTATCGTAAAACAAATCAGAAAACACAGAAGAAGGGCCTTTCTTCCTGGACAGCTGCATGTAAGGAGTATGATCAGAAATGAGGCCGGGTAAAACATTTCAAAGCTGCAATGCTGCTTCTCTTCCTCCACTTGCAATGTGTGGCGTAATTAAGAAGTCAGTCATCGGACAAGATAATGAAGAATGAACAGAGCACGAGGCATACACAAGAAATGACATCCAGAATACATTATCAATTATGCTTTGCCTGAGCACAACTGAGAGATATCCAATTTCTAACTGGAGTCCAGACATATGAACCAAAATCCTATTTACATTTTTAAAACCTCAACTTAGTAAAGACTCCAAATGAAACAACAAAATGCTCTATGAACGTTAATAATGTCTCATGGTAATACAGAAGATATGTTACTGTACACTTTCTGATCTCGAATTTTCCGATCCTGAAGTTCCAGAAGTCCATATTCACCAGGGGTCTGATACGGCTGCCTAGACATCTCGTAAGTACCTCTAACTAACCATCTCCCAGATGGAAATCTTGATTTTCACCCCTCCCGCAGCCCTTCTCTTCCCTCAGGCTTTCTCACCTCTGTTAAGGGCCCTGGCACCCACAGAGTCACGCTGGGCCCAAAGTGGCTGGTTTTCCTCCAGTCCTTTCTTTCGCTGCCACCAGCCCCTGTGCCCCACCCAGTGATCAACACATTTCATCAGCTCTGCCTTTGGAATAGATCTCAAACCAACCCTTTTCACACCTCCTCTCTGCTGCTCTGGAGCTCATATTGGTCTCAATGCACACTAGGCTTCCAATCATACTCCTTCCTACAATCCCTTTTCCAAATGATAGCTGAAGTGCCCTTTAAAAAATGAAAATGAATGAATGAGTGAAGGGATGAATGAAGCTCTCTCCCTTGCTTAGAACCTTTCTTTGTCTTTGCGATGCCCTTAGAATGAAATCTGAGCTGGTCACTTGGTCTGCGCCGCACGATGATGTGCCAGGCTTCACGACCACACGTGGTCAGGCCCCAGCTGCCTCTTCCCATAGCCTCACACTATTCTCCACCTCCTTGTTCTCCGTGCTCTACCCACCTTGACCCTTCTCCACTCCTCAACACTGCCAAGCTTGATTATCTCGGGACCTCTTGGTCCGAGATTCCCTTCTCCTAGGTCTTTACACACGTGGTTCCTTCTTGTTACCATGTCACATTTTCTTTGACCACACTATCTAAAAAAAAAAAAAAAAAAAAGCCGATACCTCTTTGTAGTCAACCCCAGCTACTCTCTGCCATGTCTGGAATGAAAACTAGCCACGTGCGGCTATCAAGCCCTTGAGATGTAACCAATCTGAATTTCAACGTGCTCTAAGTATAAAATATGCAGATTTGGAAAGATTTCGTACACAAAAAAATGTAAACTAGCTCATCCATAATTCTGACATTAGTTACATGCTGAAATGATAATATTTTGGATACAATGGGTTAGATAAAATATATCATAATTTATATGTTCCTTTCTACTTTTTCAAATGTGACTCTTAGAAAATTTCAATGATTTATGTGATTCAAATGTATGGCTCACTTTGTAGTTGTGTCAGCACTACTTGATTCCATTATGGTATTTTGTTAGTTGCACTTATGTGAAATTATCTTTCTTCGTTCACTCATTGGCTGTTTCCCCCATGAGAATGTAGCTTCATGAGAGCAGGGCATTTGAGTGATTTTTTTTTTTTTTTTCCATTGCTGTATCCTAATTCCTAGCACACCGCCTGGCACAGAGGGCACTTAGTAAATGTTTATTGAATGAACAAATGATTGAAGACTTCCCAGTCTTTTCTTTCTACCATTTCCATAGGTGTGATAAGAGAGGCCACCAATGCTGAGAGTGTTCTACACTGCACGGGAAGGAACAAGGATCCAAGGTTACGGCATCTTCGAAACTCTTGTCCTGAATTATAATTTAACGTAATCTCTTCTTAGGTCTCAAATTCTTGAAGGACGGCTCTTGCATCTGTATACTCCCTTACCAATTAGCACAGCATGTTTGTGAAAATGTCAGTGACAATAAAGTCACCAAAATCACAAAGCTACCACGTTCTGCGCATTTATTTCGTGGCAGGCATTGTACTAATGATTATTTCACTTACAAAGTCTGTAGGTTAGGAATTATTGTTTTACTTTTACGATGAGAAAACAGGATCAGGAAAGGTGGATTAACTGACTTTAAGATGGCCTAACTAGCTGGAAGAGACATTCAAATTCAGATCATTCCGATGTCACAGGCCACGCAGACTCTGAATCACCATATTTACGACACAGCGTGTGCTTAAAACTTTTACAGTGATTGATTAACACTAAAAATCACATTCAGTGTAAAAAAAATAAAAAAGGACATCAGTATTAAGAATCAAAAGTTACAGTGATCCGTTCCAGAAAGAAGCAAGTGATAGGTGACCCGCGGCGCATTTCAGCTGCGGTCGTGGGCTTGCCTGTGTCATACCTGACTTCCAGATGCAGCACCAGCAAGCAGCGGTCAGCCATATCCTGGAAAGATCTGGCAAGTTCACTCAGCGTCTGCATGATCTGCTCCGACACTGGGGGCAGATCCATGGTCACGTGGCTCTCCTGAGCCGGAGACAGCACTGAAAGGAGAAGAAAACACCAGTGACTGTGCTAGGTGCCTAGAGATTTGTTGGAAATGACATCTTACTTTGCTGTTCATCATGTTTTTACCAATTTGGCTAATGCTGGTGTGGGCAACATTCGACATCCAAGACACAATAGACTGTTTCTGTACTTAATTCAACACTGATTGTCTTCAACCAATACACAGATTACTAGAGCAGAACCTTGGCGTTGGAAATGGCCTGACCAGGCATCTGGCCCAACCACGTGGTCAAGGCTTGTGTCTCTTGTACATCTTCTAGTGATTGCTGGGCTTCTGCTTACGTACTCCGATGAGTGTGAACAAAAACTCAGTACCTTTTAAGGCAGTCTATTCCATCTCGAAAGATGTGACCATCTCCATCTACTGACGTCTGTTGCCATTAACTTCTAATCACAGGCTCTGATTCTAGAACTTGGCAACCATTCTCATATGTGTTAGCACTTCAAGTATTCAAGACACCATATCTTGTGGCTTCCTTCAAGTCTTCCCTTTTCTAGGCTAATTAACCTCAGTTTTTCAGCTTTTCTTCATATAATCAGAGTGAATTGTTTTTTAATTCTCTTAATTTGCCAACAAAGCCATTCCAATTGTTCCGTATCTCCCTCGAAATGTGGCACTCAGGGAAAAAAACATAATAAATACCAGAGAGTAGGGGCGCCTGGGTGGCTTAGTGGGTTAAGCTTCTGCCTTTGGCTCGGATCATGATCTCAGGGTCCTGGGATTGAGCCCCGCATTGGGCTCCCTGCTCCGCAGGGAGCCTGCTTCCTCTCTCTCTCTGCCTGGCTCTCTGCCTACTTTTGATCTCTGTCTCTCAAATAAATAAATAAAATCTTTAAAAAAAAATACCATAGAGTAGATCTGTCCTGTCTACAGAGAATGATTAGTTCCCTTGTTCTAGATGCTATGCTGCTTGCACATGAGCAACAAGAAGATGAAATCTTCTTGGGTGGGGGGGGGGTAGGAAGAGTGTGCTGTATTCTGCTTTATCTCATATATAGCCTAGAGTCAGCCAAAAGCCCCAAAAGATCTTTTCGGAAAATCTGATAGAGCTACCTTCTGTATCTCTATCAAGTAATTAATAAAATATTTATGGTACTTGGACATTTTTTTTTTCAGGAAAATATTGAACAGCAAAAATACAAACTATATTTATATCTAGACTTCTATTGCATATCCAGTTCCCCACAACTTCTCAAAGATCACCAACAACGAATCTGGCAATTACATTCAAAAGTTCTTTTAGTACTCTAGAGTTTCCAAGACAGGCTCTGAATCCTGCTTCCACTACTCACTCATTATGTGACCAAGAGCTAAATACTTAAATTATGTCTGCCTCAGTTTCTCACTGTAAAATGTAAAAAAAATACCACCTACAACATGGGGTTCTGGGGAGCATTAAATGGGTTAATGTGGGTAAAACACATACAATAATAGCATATCAATCTCACTTAATATTAATACAAATAATAAGCAATTATTTTTATGCTTTAGCATGTGATTTGTCCAGGTTAAGAGTTTTAAGCTTAACTCTAGTGACAAGGTACTTAAAAGATAATTCCCTTGAGATTCCATCATCAGTATTTTTTTGCTTTTCCACCTGAAAATCCTTCTGTGGGATGCAGTGTCTTCTGGAAGAAGGGCACGTAGGGCCTGTGAGACCCCCCAGCATCACCGACTGGCTCAGCAGGGGTTCCCCTTACGAGGCAGAGTCACAGGCGGCTGTGGCAGGATTTACATACTGCATCTGTTTCTGGACTTTGCTATGCCCAGAGAAGGGCCCAGAAAGACATCCCAGCCTCACAGGGCCAAGTTCTCTGGGAAACCAGACTTGAATACATTCAGGTATTATGGCAAAGATCAAACAAAACACAAATTTGGGCCAAGGGAACGGATCTGTAAGGGAGAATGAAATGTAACGATGTAGATTTAAAATTCCTACCATCACTCAAGAGGCTCACTAACTCCACCCACGGGAGACTGCCTACGGCATGGCGGCTCCTCTCCATGGTGAACGCCGCCCAGCGTGTAGGACTGCAAGACGAGATCACTGCCCTCGTAATGCTTTCATCCGGCAGGCCAGATGAAAGCTGCTATAAGGAACACTAGTCTAATACTTCCAAGCCTGTTAGGGCTTTGAGCCCTTGGACTCTGCTGTTGAATGACACTGACCGTGGATTGAGAGCTCTTTATGTGCCACGATGGGGGCAGAAATCAGACCCCAAAGAAATCAGACTTGCGGCTTAAGGTCCAAAGTTATATCAATCTCCTAACTCTATCAAAGACATTTTGGACAAATTCCACCAAGAAGAAAAATCCAAGTAGACGAAATTAATGGAAGATAAACAGTCAAGATAAAACTTGGAATGAGTGAGGTAAAAGGAGTTTAGAAAAGCAGCACGTTGCACATTCCACTGGAATCTGTCATCTACAACAAAAATGTAACATTTTAGTAAAGCAACATGAAATCTCATGCCCGAGTTCTATAGAAAAGCCCTCCTGTGAATTCCTGAGGGCTCCCTGAAACTTACAAAGTTTTCTTAATAAGAAGGAATATACAGAGCAAAAAAATGCTGAGCATGGCAAACAAATACAACACAGAACAATGAACTCTCTCTTAAATGTCAAATGGAAACCTACAAAAAAGTAATGCTGACAGAAGTGGCTGGGGATACAGTCGAGATAGAAGGTTACTGGACACCCATCTGACACATCCTTTTAGAGGCAATGTGGTGGTTTATCTTAGGGATTGCTCTTCATATCCGCAAAGCCCACATATATTGGACTTTAAAAATATTAGTACTTGGGGCGCCTGGGTGGCTCAGTAGGTTAAGCCTCTGCCTTCGGCTCAGGTCATGATCTTGGGGTCCTGGGATCGAGCCCCACATCAGGCTCTCTGCTCAGCAGGATCCTGCTTCCCCTTCTCTCTCTGCCTACCTCTTTGCCTACCTGCGATCTCTCTCTCTGTCAAACAAATAAATAAAAATCTTCTAAAAAAATAGTAGAACTTGATCATTTTATTAAGATATACACTTTGAGCTGTTCTGCTAATACTAGGGATAGGTCCCATCAGATCACTCATAATATCCTGCTCCTCTTATAGCCACTGTATAAAAGCAGGCATCTTGGAGACTCCCAGCTAACTAATCGTGGCAATAGAACTGTGGAGTTCTGTACTAAATTGATCGGTTTATAGGAGGATGCTGAAGCTTGCTCTCCAGGGCAAGCACTCCTTGTTAGGTGAACCAAGACACATTTCCAATTCTCCCTTGCTCACACAGCTATAGTCTCCAGAAAGCTGAATGTTCCCATTTCCAGCCTTGCTCATAGCGAGAGGAGGCCACGTGTCCCCATTTGCCCAATGACCTTTAATATAGATTCTTCTGTGGCAACTTGATCTAACCCCAGCTAATTCTGCAACTCATCTTTTGACAGAAAAACGAAAGTATGGATTGTTGCCCCTAAAACTTTCTGGATCTTAATCTCAAAAATGTCTTCAATGTCACTTGTCCATTTTCCCCTAGTGCTTGGCTAGCTCCTTTTCCCCTTCTCAGCAACTTTTCCCAAATCATGTTGCTTTGTCCTTCCTACTCTCTTGTCACTCCTCTCTTTTTCTTTTTTAAAGATTTTATTTATTTATTTGACACAGAGAGAGAGAGAGAGAGAGATCACAAGTAGGCAGAGAGGCAGGCAGAGAGAGAGAGGGGGAAGCAGGCTCCCTGCCGAGCAGAGAGCCCGATGCAGGGCTCGATCCCCGGACCCTGGGATCATGACCTGAGCCGAAGGCAGAGGCTTTAACCCACTGAGCCACCCAGGCGCCCCTTGTCACTCCTCTCTTAAGGACCTCAGATTCTCATTAAGACTTCAAAGGAATCATCAACATTTGCTCTCTCCGTGGTCTTGCCTATTAACTCTTCCACATGCCATAATCCTTCTGCCTTTACCTCTTTATTACAGCATTATTCTCATCATCACCAATGATCTCTTAATTGCCAAAACCAGTGGGTGCTTTACAATTCTAATCTCAGAAAGGCCCTCTGCTATGTTCAACGCTGACTGGCCACTTTCCACTTAAAATTCCATTTTCTTTTGGCTTAGATGGCACCCTACTCCTCTGGGTGTCCTTTATCTCTCTGACATTGTTTTCATCATTTCCTTCCCTGGATCCTCTTCCTTTAGCCCACCCATAAGTGCTGGGGTTCTCAGGACTTTTTTCTCTGTTGGTCTCCCTTACTTGTCATTCTGTATGTTCTCCCTGAGTGAGCTCATCCATTTTCATGGTTTTTGCTATTATCTGGGGATTGAAGACTCCTAAACTTCATTTGAGCAACTGTGCAAGCTAGCCTTACCTATATATCCCACAGGCATCTCAAATGCAATGTGTTGTAAACAAAACTCATTATCTATCTTCAGCATCTGCTCTTTATCCTGAATTCCCTCTGCATCAGTGGTGTAGCAATCTAGAAATCTCGGCTGCAAGCTTGAGAGTAATTTTTGAGCCTCTTTTCTCCCTCACTCTAATTCTGCCAATTTCATTTCCTAAACGTCTCTTAATATCTTTTGTCTTTTCTGTACCTGCTGTGACTTTCTTGGTTCAGTCCTCATCTCTGCCACGAACTACTACAGGAGGAGGCCTCACGCCTGGCCCCTACCTTGATTCAATCCTCCATGTTTAGCTCATTAAATGAGTTAGAGAAGCAGAGTTATTCCTCAAAAACACAAATGAGACTTCGTTAATTTCTTGTAAAAATAACATCAGTGTTTCCCATTGCTTCTGTGTTGACGTCCAAGCTCCTGAGCAAGGCTTTCCATGATTTTTCGTTTCTGTCCAACACTTCAGTTTTTCACCATTTCCCTAACTCCCATTTTCTCCTTCCTCTCCAACTTCTCTCCTTTCCCATCCTCGCCCATTAATCTGACACCTTCTTAAAGCAGATTCCCTAAACATACCCTGCTGTTTCAGGATTCTGTGCCTTGGATGGTTCTTAATCCTCTTTCTAAACTATTCATGCTTTCTGGCTCAGAAAGTGTCTCCTGTTTCTCCAGGCTGGGTCGTTGGCTCCTCTGTCCACCCCCCGGCCCCTGTAATTCTATTACAGTAGTTACCGTATACCACTGACATCTGTTTATCAGTATGTCTTCCTATAGATCATTAACTCCTTCACGGCAGAGATTATCTATATATCTGTATCTATCCATATCTGTTGGGAGGCATACAGGAGCTCGATCAATGCTTTTTTATTAAACAGAACAAATGATTTAATTGACCAATGTGCCAGGACAAAGAATTTACATAATAACAGATTGATGAAAATCAGGAGAGAGAAGGCACAGCCTGCCATTTATAACTGTAACTTTTCCCTTAGTTTCTTGAGTATATTCTGGGGACAGAGTGGGTATATGGAAGTAGTTCATGCTAGCTGGTTTCCTGGGCTGTTCAGGAATCCTGCAGAAGTGCAGTCTAAAGGAATTCTGGTCAATCCCTACAGCCCAAGCACTTCCCTATAAGTGGTGTTGCCTTTAGAATTCACTTTAATTTCATGAGTCCGCCTTGTGGCAGCCAACCCTTGGGGGTCCTCTCTTTTCCTTGGACATAAAATCCCTGGCGTATCAAATAACCAGTATCTTTCAAGGGAAGCCAGTGTACTGCCATGGAGAAGCAATCAGCCTAGGACATTAGGATGTCTCAAGTGGTTCCACATCCTAATATTAACCAGACTGAAATGTGTTTAAGTCTTGAAATTAGTTGAAATTGGACTCATTCAGACCCAGAAGAGCATCTGTTTTCAAGGATGCAGCTGCTACACTTTCAATGGCAACTTACTGTGACTTCTTTAATTGATTCATAGGAGGATGCCCTTGTGCATCTGTAATATTATCTAAAATTGTTACAATGTTAGCTTAGACTGGTATCAGCTGTCATCAAAGTGATAAATTGAAAAGGAAAAGCTGGTTATCGCGGCAAGAAAAGAAAGGTTAACTCTGTGAATTCAAACTTTTTAGAAGATGGAAAAAAGACAATGAAGAATGATCCCATGAGATTTTCTCACTTGAAAACATTTTAGAAGATCAAATTTTGGTACAATCATTATTTCTGACTCCTCTTGCTATTTGTACAGAGAAATGATAGACACCACATAACGATGTCTGCTTGAACCTGGGATACATTTATGTAATTTCCAATCTTCAGTTTTCCTCTTTAGAAAATCGTGGTAATCGTTATCTTCCTAACTCCCAGAGCAGTGGGTTATTAGGTTCTGTAAATAATTTTGAGATCCTTCAATGTTGTTACTGGCTGACATTTTTAAAATATAAAAATAGGAATGCAGATTAGGCCTGTGACATTAAGAACTCGAGGGGCTTACAGAAGCAGAGGGAGCTGGGCCAGAAGACCCTCGCCCGAACTCCTCCCTCTCCCTAAATGCCTGCAGGATTGTGCTGCTATCAAGCCTAATGGTGGGGACGGATTGAAGGGTGTCAAACACTCTCAGGCTGTGGTCCCAAGTTGGAACCTCAATGCCAGCTAGCTCTGTCCTCGGGCTTTTCAATTTCTCTGTACCACATTCCTAACTTTTATTCATGCTCTGGAATTATTTGTAAACCTACACAAGCTAACCGGCCCCGACCCCAGTGCTTTGCACACAGTAGTCACCCTTCTAAGTGTTTGTTCAATAAATCACTTATCTATTTATGAAACCGACTGGCTTCTGGAAGCAGAGGTGATCTTCACATGCTAAAGTCTCTACTGTCTTCATAGCATCGAATTTGAATTTTTTAAAAAAGGTTTTATTTATTTATTTGACAGAGAGAGAGAGAGAGAGAGCGCACAAGCAGGCGGAGCAGCAGGCAGAGGGAGAGGGAGAAGCAGGGTCCTTGTGAGCAGGGAGATCCACATGGGGCTTAATCCCAGGACCCTGGAATCATGACCTGAGCTTAAGGCAGACACTTAACTGAATGAGCCACCCAGGCACCCTGAATTCTGAACTTTCTTAGGATAGAGGTGTCCTTTCCTTTTTATCTAAGTCAGTTACTCCAAACAAACGTTTTATGGTACTCTTTGATCATTCTTTCTTTTTCTGAGATGCATTTTTAAACTCCCTGCTATGCTTTGCCAGCAGTCCTAGCTTTTGGCATGGTCATTTATCTATTTAGCAAGTCATTTATTTTGTCACTCCTTCCCATCCGCTGAATAATCCAGAACTTTCCCTGAAGTTCTTCTGGTGCGTTTCTATATAAGGACTAGGCTTACGTAAGAAACATGTCAGGTGGGTTCGCTTCAATTTTGCTTCCTATTTCAGAAGCAATGGTTCTTCTGTCCCTGAATAATACCTAGTTCTTTTTAGTCCAGATTGCCCTAGAAATTTTAAGTTTGGACTAGTAAAATCAATTGATTCTGAAAACCAGAATGCTGCCTCAGACTGTTCCCTGACCTACACAATTACGATGGCCAAGGATGGGGGACATACTGGACATTATTCACATTTGACCTTGTGCAGGCGTACCTGTGGGCGACCAGCTCTGGAAATACAGCCCACTCTCGGAGGCCTAATACCCAGCTGACGAAGCCTCTTAGAGCTAGCGGCTGTGTGGCAAGAATGCCAAGCCTTTTCACTGCTGCTTCTGGAAGGAAGCTCTCTTTTGTCTCCTCTGAAGGGGAGGAGGACAAAGGGAAGGGATTTTTTTTTTTTTTAAATTGGGGTGGCTAAAAATGGAAAAAATTCATCACTAGGAAGGACAAAAGAGATTAAGAATGGAGGAACTAGAGCACAAAGTGAATGTGTCTTATTTATGTTTGCTTTTCTAGGGTCTAATTACCTAATTGATAATATATTTATGGTAAAAAAAAAATGTTTCCAGTGGGTGCAGGAGGCAAAGACCTACTTTCTTTTCTGTGCTACCATTTTTTATTTAAATGATCACGTGTTATATCTTTCCCCCGTTAGTCATAGACTTATGAGCAACATAACTTCGTGTCCTTTAGAACAACTCTCTCCCTCACCCCCCCCTCCCTACCCCAAAATGTCTTCTATGACCCTAACTGCAGGCAGTGATGCTTTGGGGAAGAAAAGGTGTGCTTGCTCCACTCACTGCCCAGCCTAATAGCATGGATGTTCAGTAACATTGGTTTAAGAACGTGTTATTATAAAACAAACAAACAAATAAATAAATAAATAAAGACCAAAGATCAAATCTTTATAAAGAACTCGGTTTTAAGGATGCCGCTTATCCATCTCTGTGAAACCATATTCTTTCCTGCTGGTTCCCAGAGGAACAGAACTTATTCTCTCCCTTATTATTACCTGTAGAGCACAGTTCTTAACAACAATCGGCCTCACTGTCCTCACGTGTCTCCTCAGAGAGTTGGTGCAAGGACCAAATGGGGAGCACGGCCCCTCCCGCGGTGCCTGCCACAAAGCTAGGACCATGTGAACTCCAGTGACAGTAGGCCTCCCTCTCCTCGTTCCAGTCTTGGCGCAGCTCGCCTCATGCTACAGAGGCCCCGGGAGCTTGCGAGATCTGTGAGAACGAAAGCCACAGCCTACTCTTCTGGGCATCTCTCCCAGTCTAGCTCCTCCCTACCCTCAGCAGTAATGCCTGTTGCCTTGAATTGGCAGGTTAAGGACAAATCAAAGAATTTTGTGTCTTTTTCTTTTCATTATAGCTCCACAGTGCCTTTAACCCAGTGTCTTCCAAATAGCTTACTAGCTTGGAACATTATTCTGTTTCAGGGTAAGAAACTGAACCTCCAGGAAGGCCATGAGTGAAACTGAAGAATTATCCCAAATATTGACCTATACAGAGAAAACAGGGCAGATCCCTGGAAGGGTCACGGTGAAGAGCAAAACAAAAATAAGAACCGAGATTTAAAAAAAAAAAAAAAAAGGAAAGGACTGTTGTTCCCTTAGGCTACCACAGGATAAGAGGCCAATTGGGAGCCAACAGGATAAACGACACGGGGCGGGTTGTAGAGGGAAGGTCACACCGGGTTCCTCATGAAACAGCGCTCGCTCGACGGTAACGAGCCTGAGCAAAGCCCCAGGTCCTCCAAGACAGTGAGCTTTAGTCCCGACTTCTCTACAGTGTAAACCAGCCCAGACACACTGGTGTTTATACCTTGTGAGTGATGGTACAGACCTCAGTCCCCTCCAGCCCTGGGGGGAGACATTAAGATTGATTTTTCCTTTATTCCAAATAATCCTCCCCGAGGCCTGGTAAAAACCTAATCATCTACTAAAAAGGCGTGTGGTGTGGCCAATTCAGCTCCTGCCGGATATGAAAGAGAAATGGAGGAGAAGCTAATGAACAGCTCCTGTCCTTGTGCTGAAAGGCACTATTGTGGGACTCCATTAGATTTCCGTGGACTCTGTAAGCCTTTTGTGTTTCTGTGAAACCCGGCATCAAAAAGCATCTTAAGGTGTTAACAAATACTTAGCCAGATATTTTCCGTGAGTAAGCGACACAGATTTAAGTTGCAAGAGAATTGCAGACGCAAAAATATTATGTGGCAAAGAGATACCATTTATTCACGTGTCAACAGGATCCTTCCAGCTCTAGGATTTGTAAATCTTCCCGAAAGCCTCCGGGGATGACTCATTAACTGTGTAAATTGGAAATAGGAGGTCCACTTGCAAATGGTGAGACTGAACCCAACAGAAATAAAGCATACTTTCCGACAGGGCACGGCCAACCTGTACCACAAAGGGAGACAGAGCTGAGGGAGTTAACGGAAAGCCCTTGCTGGGTTGTCTCCTGCACGTGACTTCTCCCAGTGGCCTTTGTCCCCATGACTCTCCTCTCCAGGCAGCTGCATCATTCATACATTTGGACTTGAGGTAAGAAATAATCATCTTGACCTACAGCAGGTACGACAAGTTTCACTTTTGGGAGGACCACCTTACCTACCTCCCACGAGTCTGAGGATTCAATGAGAAAATACACAAAGGCTCAGAACAGTGTTTGCCTCAAGAGCCCTTAATACATGGCAATGACTATTGCCATCGCAACTACTATTAACACTATTATTTATTCAATAATGATGTACTGAATGAAATAACAGCAGACCCCAGGATCCGTCTCCTCCGGCCATAGCTCGGAGTAGGCTTTGGGGCAATCAGATGAGCTTTAGACGGTGAACAGTGAAACGTGGTGAGCTATCGTGAGTGCGGAACAAAACAGGTAGAATCCTAGAAGCACCGGTCTCTCTGATCCTATGACTGTGAGGACAACACACAGACGACTGACTTATCAGGAAGCCAGAGCTGACCCTGCCACCAAGCACACAGACCAGCCCCGAGACTAGCTGTGTCGCCGGCGACGGCTCCCTCCGAAGCATGTTGGAAGTAAGAAATGCAGAGAGGATGAACCTCCTAACACACATGGTACAGGACTTGCAGGTGTAAATCTTGCCAAGAGAATTTCTCCTCCGTGAGGACAGGGGTGGCCACTTCTCCAGTGTACAGTAAACGTAACAGTTAACTAAGTCCCTCCCCTTTCAAGCTCTCTCGTGTCAGATATGACCTCTACAGGCTAAATGGATGAGCTCATGCCACACACATATTGACTAATGCCTTGTGAAGGTTAATATTGTACAGCCATATTTCTGTCTTTACACATTAGTAACACGTGAATACTGTTCTCACACGCATTCCAGCCTTGCTGTATAATCCCCAGAATCATTAACAATCATATAGATGCTTCCAGAATCAACTGTCCTAAATATCAAAAGATTCATAATCTGTTTTGAAGCTAGTTAAGGGTAAGCTACATAGAGAAGCAATCGTTTTTCTATCAAGTGAGTATATAATCTGAGGATACGTATTAGCCTTACTGGAAATCTAAGTAACTTTCTTTCTCTAAGTAAAAGGACATGAGTGTTCTCATAGTAACTATGAACCCTACTTTTTCTATTGTTATATAACAAATTTTCTCTTGGATTGACCAAGTTTAGACTTAGAAAGTGGTGGCTAAATTCTGACCTGACCATCTACTAAGTGAATAACCTTGGGCAAAACTGCAAAAAGACCCTGAACTGGGGTGATACCAGTGTCAGCCTCCAAGGGTCATCGTAAGGACTCAGGGTCTAGAGAGCACATAAAACATCTAGAACAATCCATGGCACGTAGTAAGTGCTCAGTAAATCTCAGTTACTATTGCTGAACTTCTTGCTAGGAATCCTGGAAGACTGGGACTCCTAGGCTCATCTCCTTACTCATCAAAACACCGTCCAAAACACTGGAGAGTTGTGGACGCAGCTGTTCATGCGGCTAATGGACGGAAAGAAACCGATGCAGTAAGACATTTACACATGTGAACTTCTGACATTCTGACCTTAAAATAAGGAATCACGAAAATTAGAGAACGCTACAGAATTGTGGCAATGTTCAAAGCAGTGGAGGCAAAGAGGAGAAAAGGGGACTGCAAGTGGCAGGTTTAAATTTTACCTTTTCATCTACAAAGCGAGGAGAAGGACTTTCTCCCAAGTTAGTTCAGTGAAAGAGGGGGCGTTTCAGGCAGGCACGAGGAAGTGGGGCTTGCTGGGAAAGCAAGGAAGGACACCCAGAAGCAGCTTGGGAAGAGATATGGTAGGTGTTTCTCACGTTATTTTGAGGGAGGAATGAAAGGGATCTTTCTTTTCATGGAAAGGATGTCTGTAGCACTTGGTTCTTGAGCAAAGGGAACTTGGGCGTTATCTTAAGAATTCAGAAGGATATTCCACAAAGCTTGGAAACTGTGCTTTTGAGAGATCAGGTCTGCTTTCCTCACTCAGGGCTTGGAAGGTCGGATTTGTATATGAATCAGCATTTACTTCACGGTCACAGGTTACTTCCCCCCGGCCAAAGGCACGGTGAGGAGACAGGAGAAGAAATGGGTGTGTGTCCACGTGGTACAGCTCAGGGAGTAGGTGACCAGGAATCCACAGAGCCTTCCATTTTGACCTAAAGTGATCAAAACTGTTATTTTCACCTGAAGAGCGAGAAACCATGTTATAAATTATTTTCATATGCACATAAAGACACTGACAAGTCAGCTCTTCTGTGGAGGCTTAAAACAGCTGAACGGGGCTTATTTGGGAAAGATGTTTTTTATCTTTCCTACCAGAGGGAGACTTGTCATTTTATTTTTTCTTGGGAATACGTTACCCTTGATATTACCCTAGATTACATTTATTGTAGAAAGTGAGATGAGAAAATACACTTGTGCCCTGGTCCTTGGTCAACTTGGCATTGTCCTCAGCCCTTTCTGGAAGCTCGGGAACGAACTATATTTTCCAACTGCTTGCCGGCAGGGCAAAGGTACTTAGATTTTGAGTAAGGTTAATACGTATCCAACTCCTGCCAGCAAGAGGCACTGGCAGAACATGTGGAAGGCAAAGAGAGAGGGAAGGCGCGCTCCTCCTCTTGCACTGGTAGAAAGATGCTCAGGCAGATGGCAAATAAGAGGGGTACACGGCTGTTTGCAGGAGAGCTCTGGCGACAGCTGCTTCCTCCTGGCACTTGGTAAAACCTCTGGGCGCCTTCCCTCCGTAGCCCCGTTTCCTGAAAGCTGGCAGCTCCTTTCCTTGCTCTTTGCTTCCTTCCCACTGTCTTATAAACTTTTTAAAACCCTTCCAAAAACATCTAATTCCTTGCATGAAATTCCCTCTTGCTTGAAATACCTGACATGGTTTCTGTTTTCCCGACTGAGTCTAGAGGAAGAAACACATACAAGCTTCTATGCATGAGATATTCCTGAGAACACCTCTGGCAGGAGGGAGTGGTATGGAGAGTCGCTAAGAGCCCATGCCCGGGCCCCGCTTTCACGGAAGCTGGTGACCTGTAAGGCCGGGATGTGCAGACCATGCTCGGCAGAGCTGCTAGTCGCCCCAAGCCCATTCTCTCGCTTTCTGCCAGCTCCCTTCATCAGAAAAGCTCCACTTTTATTTGTAACCTATTAAGATCGGGCAGCAAAAATCTGCTGAAAGGGCCATTTACAAACCACTGTCCTTGAAGAGGAGGGATTTGGTCACAAGCAAACCATTTCCCATTGCACACCAGCCTCGAGATACCCGCCAAAGTAGGGAGAAAAGTCAAACACTTAAATTACGGCACGACTCCTAAAGACTGAGGATGAATGGCAGGAAAGTCTGTGTAAACATTTACTTGGAAACAAGTGACCAGATTTCTCTGATCAGATTATTAGTTTAGCCACATGAATTCTAGTATCTTTTTTTAAAAAATGTGTTTACGGAGTACTGAACAAATTATAAATTGCTCTCATTTTGAACAACACCTGCCAAGACTCCCTTGCAAAATAGATTCGACTTTCCCTTTGGAAAATGTTTCACCGATCCAATGAGCTGTCCAGTTTTTCAGAAAGTGTGCCATGTGCTTTTCTACTATTTTCTAACGAAATCCCGGGTTAAAGATGTAGACTGCCACAAAGCTGACTTCTTAGAGAGGTCACTCCATTCAGAGCTGCTTTCAAAGACTATATAAAAAACTTCAGCTTAATACTGATTTTTTTTTTTTTTTTTGAGAGAGAGAGAGAGAGAGAACACGCACATGCATGTGCCCATGAGCAGGGAAGCGGGGAGGGCAGAGGGAGAAAGAAAGGAAATCTTAAGCAGGATCCATATCTAGCATGGAGCCCGATGCGGGGCTCGATCTTACCACCCTGAGATTATGACCTGAGCTGAAATCAAATCGGACGCTTAACCAACTGAGCCACCCAGGCGTCCCAATATTGAGCTTATCTTCCAAAACAACTCCACGTTTGTGAGCACACTAAGCATGTAACAACTTCCAGCCTCCACGGTTTGGATCACTGGCCCTCAGACAGGCTGAAGTCATGAAATTTAGAAGGAACCCCCTACTGACCCCTAAAAGCTTCGATCATTTAAGTGGGTACTCACCAATTTTTACATCTTTCTCTGCTGGACCAAGTAGAATTTTATTTTCAGAGAAACACTAAGATGACACTGGTAAATCTTGGTGTGATAAGACACAAGAGCTACACTGAAAATATATTCACATTCATTTGAAAATCAGACACACACATTGAGATTATAGCAAAATTTGGTCTGCTAATTTTATGGATATATGCACAGTGCTCCTACTTCCTCCATTACACAGCCTGTTCAGTCTCTTCTGGGGGCCCTTGGGCAGCAAGGACCCTTTCCTTTTCCTCTTGTGAACCCCTGGGAGTTTCTGCCTCTCCCTGCATTCCTCTCTGGGTGCCCAAAATCATGTTGGTTCTTGGGGTCATGGGCAAACTTTAGTTTACGATTTCTAGAATTTCTTCAGATTTCCCCTGTTTTGAGAACAGGAGTACCTGCCGTAATCTGGTGTTAAGTCATCTTTCACGTGTTTTAAATTTTCTCAAATTCAGCAAATTTCTCGAATACCCCAAGATAATCTATTTGAATTCTACTTTAAAACAGCCCCAGGCCATCTGATGTTTTCCTCGCACTTGTTTCTTACTATGACTTATCTATTATTTTTTCATTTGAAAAAATAGCCCCTTTCTAAATAAAACGGAAACAGAAGAAGGGTCGTTCTGCCTTCTATTAGCATCACCTTTATCATTTTGCCAAATGTGGGCCCATCCATTTCCTGTTCTTTCTGTGTCTAAATACAGGTAAATTTTATTGTCCGCAGCATTTCTACTGACCACCGTGTGATTCTGGGTGTTTGTTACTCTCACACTTTACCCAAGGCTCACCCTCCATCTTCTGTGCCTACAAGGCACTCATTCTTTTATTCTTACATCCTTCCACATGGGCTTTTCAGAGAGCTCTTTGGAGGCGAGACCAAAGTGCGCTGATGAAAGGTTCAGACTGGAAGCAAACTGGGTAAGTTGAAATTCTGGCTCCCCCACCGACTGCTTCATAGCTGTGTGTCCTTGGGTAAGTTTTTTTTACCTCTCTGTGCCTCAGTTTTTCAGTATGCAAAAATAGAGAGAATCATGGTATTTGCTTCATGAGGGTACTGTAAGGATTAAATGAGAGAATGTCTGTGTTTAATAATACACCCTAGAGTAAAATGTGTTTGGTATTTTTTCTTGTTGAAATGATTTAGCCTTTTATGGTGTAAATGTTATCTTGTATCATCTCCCACAGATGTAAACTATGTTCTCTTTGATAGGTTCTAACCATGGGATCACAGCAATATTTTTTCTGAATGTCTGAAAATTTAACTCTGTGAAAATGATATATCCCGCCATGGCTGGTATTTACTTTGCTGTGTAAACTCCAATATGACATGGTAACATTCTCCAAAAACGATTACAGTGTTCACTTTCCCACTGAGTTCTTCCTTTTGGTCAGAATTACATACAGAATACTGAGTCTCCACGTTTTCTCCCTCTTGCGAAGAAAAGTCATTGGAAAGACAATTCAAGAACTTAATTCCCATCCTATTTTAGCTGAATTAGACTTTTGGAAACTACTTGAAACCTCCCTTCGTGGCTGCCACCGTGTCACTTTCATCATTTTATCAAGAAAGCATCATTCAGAGCCTGTATCCCACTGAGTGGTCTGTAGTTTACTTTGTAACAGTATCAATGGCTTCTACAGAACTCGAAATAAACATAGGAATGTCTACAGAGTTTTAACTTCCTTCAGTGCTGCAAAGGTTCCCTATTTCCCATTTTGCCATTATCTTAGGTGAAATCGTTTATACAACAAAGATGTTGATAAGTGATTAGCAAAATCAGCAGTACAGTCAATTCTCAAGGAAACTCGTACATGATCCTGTATTTTGTTTTTTTTTTTTTTTTTCAGGATCTCATATTTTCATTTTAGGAGTCAGCATCAGCCTCTTCCTTCATTGAACCACTCACAAGAACTACGACAAAGCTGAATTCCTTTAAGGGCATTCAGATGCTTACTGCCCAGGGTGGACATCACCTGAGTCCTTCTCGGTTATTTATTTTGTAATTATCATAACATGTTTATAATTCCATATGCTAACCCATAAGCAGAACTCCTGGTTCGCTCCATCTCCCAACGTGGGACAAATGCAGGCTAGGAAACAAATGTCTTTCGAATGAGTCTGTCTTGCTGCTTCTAGACTAATATCTAAGGTTAGATTTGTGTATTAGAGATCAAATACCATTAAAATAATTGTCTCTATACTGAAAATAATTTCTATGACTCAGTCAGTTGAGTATATCTCTTAAGGAGAATTTTTTACAATAACGTTCTAGTTCAACTATGAAATTTGGATGGCTTCCTTTATTTGCTCGTATTTATGTCTGAGCTGTACTACACATCTGTGATGTGCAGGTACCGTTTCATTTTAGTGAGCGTCACTTCAGCATATGGCTCTATTGGCAGAGCTAATTCCTTATCCCCGCCCAGGGCTTGGCACAGGCACAGTCCACCAGTTGCACAGACAAGGAACAAGGAACCTGGAAAGGCTTTTGATGTCTGTATCCTGCACTGCCTAGATTGAATGAGCGATGGAAGTCCGCTACCATTCTTCTCTAATATCTCCAAACCATCCCCACCACCTCCATCTTGGGTGGTCCTCCACCATTCATCACCGGTGTTAGCCTAGCAGGTTTCTAACTAATCTCTTTGCCTCAAGAATTCTTCCTCTCCGATTTATCCTCCGAGAGTCCTGCTGAAGAAATGACTCTAAAACACCATTTGATCATGTTTCTCTTATGTCTAACGATCTTTCGATAGCTTGCCCTTACCTTTCATGTAACATCTCAACTGGTCCTTGCCCACACCTCCAGCTTCATTGCTTGCTGCTCCCCTACCATGAACCTACGTTCCAGGCCCAATGAACCCATGAATGACCCAGAACTCATCCTCTTTTCTTTCACTTCATAGCCTTTTCTCCTCCCCTCCCTGTTTTGGTTTCTCCTCCATAAAATGCCTTTCCACCCTCTCTTTGCCTGGTGAATTCATCTTTGTTCTTTAAGATCCACATCAGCCACCCCCTTTTCCAGAAAGCCTTCTCTGATACTTAAATTCTCCTTAAAACATGCTTCATGCATTCCCATTGTATGTTGGGTTGCCCAATCACAGTATGGTGTAATTACTTTTCATGCCCGTCTTTTCCATGACCTAGAAATGCCCTGCAGGCAGAAGGCGGGTCTTGTTTACTCATGGCCCTGAGGCCTAGCATCTAGCTGGTACTGCGTTACCTGTTAAGCCCAGGTGATCCACAAATATTTACTGAATCAGTATCTTCTCTGGTGGCCCCAAGAGACAGTGCTGCATTGATGTAGTTTAATTTCTATCAGATAAATTCAAAAGAACACATGGTTTATGAATTCCTCTCTATGCCTCTAACCAGTGTGGCTCTCCAGCTGATGGACCATGTGTCTTTTTGTCTCCTCAGTAGGGGATGTCTGCTGGAGAAGATGAATGGAGAGGAAAACAGCTGGCCAAGCCAGAGAGTAAAACAGGATAGTCGGAGGACAAAGGCAAAAGCAGAGGAAAGTCAAATTGACTTTTCTAGGACCACTCTCAGCACCTCCTCATTCTCTGCAACTTGAAGAATCCGTAACACAGAAAATTACCCCCCCAAATCCCTTCAGACAATGCAAATCTCTGTTTCCACATTTGCAGGGTCCATCTGAGTTGCTTTATTTAAACATAAAGACATGAAAACAATGCCCCCTCCACACGTCCTACAACAGTATGCTTTCCAACATGCTTTGAACTTGATGAGCAATTCTGGGCATTTCAAAGTTTGTTAAAATGTCACATCTGTTTTTATTAGATAAGGAAGCAACTTACATGATAAGGAAGAGAGGTAAAGGATTTTCTAATCCAGGAAATCGGACGCATGCCCAAGAATTGCCCAAGCAGGTTTTCAGAAAGATAGAAAGCAAGCCCCTCACGTGAAAACTGCCATATGAGAAAGCAGAAATCATCGTTTGAGTGGACAGATGAATCGTCGACAGTGAGGGGTGCTGCAAGAATGTACGAGAAAGAAAAAGCTAGAGAAGCTGAGTAACATTTCCTCTCAGTTTCATGAAAAGTCATGTGGCTCCCAGAACAATGTCTCAGCTCGGCTACTGGCTAAGCCTAGATCATACCTCCGTGCTTCAGCTTTTCCATTTGTAAAATGGGAATAAAGACACTAGCTTTATTATTATTATTTATTTCATAAGTTATTTATTTATTTGGTAAGTTTGGACTGTGGGTGTGGGGATTAACCAAAGGATGAATAGAGTAGGAGTCACAGATGTATAGTGAGTGAGAGAGTGTTTCTGCCGGGGACGCGACAGGGAAGGGGGGACGGGAAATAAATACAAAATGGATGGAATGACTTCTTGGGTAACCCCGGAGTGCTCATTTTAGGGAAGAGAGGAGGGATGCCCGACAGAGTTCGGAAAGGGATGGCAACTCATCCGAGATGAGCTGTGATAAGCAGGCCTGACTACGTTGCCCCCATCAGCTCAGTAAACACTAAGGATGAAGACAGTGCAGACCACCACTGGTGATAAAGAGGCAGCTAAACACTCTATTAGTTTTTCATTTTGTGAATTAATGTCCTTCGTGGAGTGTGTACACTAACCAGTAATGAGTTGGCTCCTTAGAACTGCCTGGGGTACTCCTCTCTGCCTCTGCAGGAAGGCATAAATTTCACATGGAAATCAGCACTTTTAAGGAGGCAATAACTCCTTTAAAAGAAGTTTTGTTTTCAATTAGTTTCTACACACATCCTGCTTGAAGAAAATCTGCCTCTTTTCAACCAGCCTTCCATCCTTCCCTATAAAGATGAAAGAAGAAAGAGGCCAAATGGTCTTCCATAAGATTTTATAGATAAATAGATAGCTCCAATTTCCCCAAAAGCCCACATATAAGCGGGGAATATTTAAGAAAACCAACACCTCTGAAGCCCTATTAGTCTCCCGTAACAATAAAGCGAAATCAATCTCTTACTAGTCAAGTCTTGCACATTAAGCCTGATGATTAGGTTTCCTCCATTCGCCAAGGCCCTGTGAACCTTCTCTACCCCCGCAGAATTAGAAAGTCAGGCCGGGGCCTCTGAGACACATAATCGTATTTCATTTCCCTGGGTTTAAAACCCCTAGAGCTCACGAAGGACTCTGCGGTGAGGGCTGAGGTTCTCTTTTCGGCCTTTAACCAGCCTCTCTGTGAGTTTTTCAACTAGAAGACATTTCTTAAAGGAGAAGGGTCTGGGGAAGGCCTCAGGAACCTCCTGGTGGGGGGGTGTGTGTGCCCTGTGGTTGACAATCCTGACCCAGTGAAGCGTGTACTCATATAACAAAGCTGAGTAAGAGCCTGAGACAAAAAATAGAGTTGTTTCTTCAACTTAGTTGGCTTCCTTTTTAATATAAAAAGTTAATTTCAGGGAGATTGCATACTGACATAAACAAGTAGATGAGGAGCCAAGAGGTCTGAATTCCATGACTGGTTCTTTTGCTGATTTTCTAAAGAGGGCTTTGGATTTATTTTCTTCTCTGAGATTTATATACTGCTTGTTTTCTCAAGAACTTGAAGTTGCTTCTCATATATTACCTTATATTAGTCTTGCAGATTTTAATTAAAAAGATATATTACATACATAATAAA